>DF237307.1:16381-72737 GCA_000708835.1 Klebsormidium nitens
GGCCGCCGAACGCGAGGCGCGCCCCCGGCAGCTGCAGCACCGCGGCAATGTGCTCCAGCAGCTGGGGGGTGGTCCACTGCGAGACACGGACGCAGGGGAAGGAGGAGCGCGCGGGGGTCAGGGCAGGCGGGCACGAGCAGGGACGCGCCACCGCAGAAGGAGAAATGAGGAGAGGCACGCAAGCAGGTGCCACGCTGGGGCGGCGGGGGAGAGGTGCGGGCAGCCGGAGAACAGGCGGGGCGAGAAGGGAAAGGACGAGCGGGCTCACTGTGAGCACGGGCCCGATGGAGAGGTCGTCGAGGTGGCGCTGCGCGGCGCGCTGAGCCAGCTTCTGCTCCAGGCCTGCCTCCACCCAGTTCTGCAAGCGGAGATGAGGCGAGCGGTGAGCAGCAGAGGCCCGCGACTAAGCACTGAAAGGGTTCGCCTATGCCGAATCCAATCAAGCTGCACATCACTTGCGGGCCACCATGGGACTCGGGGCCTCGCAGACAGTTGCCATCGGTCAGACGAGGGCGAGCCCCCTGTTCGCCCCACGGCCGGCGCTGCGTGTGCTGCGGACCTGGTGCATGAACAGGATGGACTGCGCGGAGCACTTTTGGCCGCTGCACGCGTACGCGTCCTGGTCCGCCTGCCACGCCACGTACTCCGCCGCCGCCACGTCCGGCCCCAGCACCTTCCAGTCGAACCCGGCGTCCTCCACGCGAACGCGCCCGCGCAGGTCCCCCGCCAGCCGCTCCGCCACCGCACTGCTGCCCGTGAACAGCGTGTTGCGCGGCGCCGCCTGCACGCGCACCGCCACGCAGGGTCAGGGGGGCGGGAGGCGGAAAGGGGAGGCGCGGGGTAGCCGAGAGATGCGAGCGTAGGGGCAGGCGCAAGGCACGGCGGGCAGGGAGTGAGGGGGGGTGCTGACCTGGAGGAGGAGGTGGTGCATGGTGGGCCCGTCGCAGTGCAGCAGGTCGGCGTCGGCGGGGGGCATGCCCGCGGCGTGCAGCAGGCGCAGGAACTGGTCCATCACAATGCTCACCTGCGGCCAGCCACGCACAAGCAGCGCCCGTCACAGGCACGCCAAGGCAGCGAGGGCGGCCGGGACGAGTCGCCGGGAGGAGGGGAGGAGGGCAAACGGGAAGGAGGGGGGAGACGAACGTCACTTGCGCATGAAGGACCAGACGTGCAACATGACAGGCACTGGAGGCTTGCTGGTGCTCAAAGCGAGCGTGAAGGAGATGATCCCGAAAAGAAGACGAATTTGGGAGAAGGTCAATGGACAGACCCTTCCTCTGGAAACCTGTCCGACCATCATAGGTGGTGTACAAAGACTTTCTTTGTGGCGACTTGACCATTTTACCGACATCTACGGGCCCCAGCTTTATCCAGAAGGTCCTTGAGCGGGACCCTTTCAGGGCCTCGGTGTGCCTCCCCCAGCCCGTGGCGCTGGGCAGCCCCTGGTGGCCACCCGCGCTGGGGCGTACCTTGGAGTCGACCTTGAGCAGCGGCTTGTTGCCCATGTAGAGCGCGCCCATGAGCTGCAGCGCGGGGATCTCCAGCGGGAAGTTGAACGGCGTGATCAGCGCCACCTGCCACGCCCGCCGCGCTGTCAGCAAGGGGCCGCGCAGCTACGGAGCGGGGAAACCCAGCAAGCAAACGACACTGACTCCAGCTTTCTTTGTTCAATCGCAAGAGGGCCTCTCGCCACACCGTTTAAAGCACAGAGCACGCAAGATGCTGGCAGCATGGGTGCCGCCTGGGTGGGGCCAGCCTAGGGGCGGGTGGCGATGCTGACCGCTCCAAACGGCCAGCGGAAGCCGCTGCTCTGCTGGCCGGAGTGGTCCCCAGGGTTGGCAAACGAGCGCGCCAGGAAGCGGACCTGGTCCCCCGAGAAATTCTGCGCCACACACAACCACGCTCACGTGTCAGCCGGCCAGCGCAGCAGGAGCACACAAGGCCCGGGGGGGCACCACTGAGCACAGCCTGCAGCCCGGGGCCAGAATGGAGGTCAGCAGAGAGAGGTGCCTCCTGTTGTAGGGGGCGGTAGCGGGGGCGCTAACCTCGAAGAACTTGCGCGTGACGACCACCTCCCCCAGCGCCTGCGGCAGGCTCTTGGGCGACACCCGCTGGATGAGGCGGGCAAAGAAGTGCGCGGTGGCATCTTCGCGCAGCATGGCCGCCACGCGAGCAGAGATGGCGCCATAAGCCACATAGCTGCAGCAGGGCAGGGGAGAGTCACGCAGCGCCCAGGAGAAAGGCCCAGCCTGCCACGCCCGCCCCGCCAGCATGCCCAGACACATGCAGCATGGCAGGCCTGGCCTCAAGACAGAGCAGCGAAGGCGCCGCTCCGGACAAGACTACGCCAGCAGCTTCTGGCGGCAGGCGCAGCCACAAGGCTCACCGGTCAGGGTGCTTGAACGGATTGTGCAGGCCAGACTTGGGGACGCTCTTCAGGCTCGCAATGAATGGCTGCACGGGGGGAACGAGAGGCACGAGTGGGACAAGGGGGGAAGGGGGAGGGGGAACAGGCAGGTGCCACTAGTGTCATCAGTGCTGCACGCAGGTCGCTTTGGGCCAGAGCTTCGGTGAGCAGCATCCCCCTCTTGCAGGAAGCTGTGGGTGCCCGCACTCACCGCACACTCATCGCGCTGGGTATTGGGGATGGTCAGAAAGGGCTCCCCTGTGAGGGGGTCCGGGATAGGCACTGCCGATGCAGATGACGTCCACTCGCCACCAACTGCACAGGGAGAAATGATCAGGTGGCCACGCGGTGGGGCAGGACAAATATGCGGCCAATGAAAGGTGGTCAACGACGGTGGCACGCTGGAAGCTGCCTGCAAGTTGAGACGGGACCTACGGCAATCGGAGCAGCTGTTGGAAGCTGTCAAGACAAGGCCAGCTGCACCAATGGCCCGCCCCTCAATCAGATTCACTGCCAATCAGCCCTGCTGTCTCTGAGGCTAGCGTGTGCCCCTAGCGGACGGCAAAACTGCCCCCTGCCCACCACCACCAAGCAATCACAGGTGTCCGCACTGCCTACCGAGATTGTAGGCGGTGCCTGGCTGGCTGCCTGATAGCGCGTCTGGGTCCAGAGTCGCAAATGAAGGCACGCTTGCAAACCTGAAAGAAGGAGAATAGAAGAACAAATGGATGGTTGTAGCTTCATTCAATCAGAGATGCTAACAGAATCACAATACATGTGATGGCTGCAGGCGAACAACTTGTGCTGATTAGAAACTTGAAACGATGCAATCCTTTCTTGGAAACCTATCTGGCTAAGAGCCAGAAAACGCTCAAAGCTTCCACTCACATTCTTCTGAAAACAAGCCTTGAACTTGATAGCAACACGCCATGGTGAGGGAATTGCGCAAGAGCCATCCTGATTGAGAAGGACCTAAAGGCGAAGCATCTCTCTCTCCTTGATTGGCATAAACACAGCTGAGCAGCTCATGCAGAAAATATGTGAATGGCCCATTCACCACCGAGCTGCAGCAGCATGCGAGCATGTACCTATCCTATCCGGGACCTATCATTGGGGGCACTGCGATCAAAACACGACGACAATCCGTCCGATGAAATTTGAATGTGAGATCGCAGCCGTCCGAGGCGTTTGACAAGTAGGGCGCTTGAAATGGTGCGCGAGCGAAAGTACTTGTCATGCGGCAGTGTCTGACCAGGGCCTCCAAGATCAAGTCAAATGGTCGATACTTCCTTCAGGTATAGTAGGTCAACCCAGACTCACGGTCCGTATCGAGAAAAACCCTCGTAAAGCCATTTTGGTTTTACGAGCAAATCGTTCGATGTCCGTAGATCCGTATTGGACAAATTTATCGTATTCGCTAGGGCCATATTGGAGGATTTGCTCGATACGCAGAATGCCCTATCGAGCAATTTGCTCGATTTTTGGGGGATAGTCGCAATCCAGGCCGATTGAAATCCAGGCCCGGAATGTTCGGGCGATCCAGGCCGTTCAGAGTTAGGGCCATATTGGAGGGTTTACTATGTATTTGGAGTTTTCGTTATTAAATGTCCGCTGAGCCGGCCTCCCGAGTCCTGGCCGGACATCCGCACGCCTTCGCAAACCGAGTGCTTTAGGCAGACTTGCCGGGATGATTGAAAGGAGATGTCGAAATTGGATATATAATATGCTCGACAAGAAATATTGGAGTATCAATAGGCAATATGTAAGCATTTTGCCGCCGAGTGTGACTGTACCTGTTACTGTTACTGTACCGGTAAGTGTAACCGTAGCAATGACTATGCCTTGTGCACTTGTGGTTAGCTATTACCAGCTAAGTTACCTATTACCATAGTGTACCTACGTAGCTGTAACTGTGACTGTGACTGTGACTGTGACTGTGACTGTGACTGTGACTACACTACAGTTGTAGTAACTGTAACTATAACCTTGGACGTGACCGTGACCGTGCATGTAACTGTAACTGTAACTGTAACTGTAACTGTAGCCGTAGCCGTAATTTGTAACTGTGCTTGGCTTGCCGCAAGATGCCGCAAGATTTTTCAAACAATTAAATGTAAAATTGTCTGCTTGTAACTTAAGGAAAATCCTGCTTATAGCCGCTGAGTCAGTTGCCCCGTAAGATGTTCGAGGCGACCGGTTGTACGGGCCCTCTGGCCCAAGGGGCATGGGGTAAAACCAGGCTGGAAACATTGTGACCGGTAACCAAGGGTATCAGGGTGCAACCCGGTCAAAACTTTCAACGGCCTGGATCGTCCGGCCTGGATCGGCCTCGATTTCAATCGGCCTGGATTGCTACTATCCCTTTTTTGGACCGAGGCGCCTAGATCTCCGGTACTTTCAGGGGTCGGTCCGGACGATTTCCGCCGTCGATCCAGGTGATCGCCGCGACCCACAACATCGGTCCACACGACCGCCAGGATCGCGGTACATAAAGGACGGTACCCCTATGGGTGGTTGGTCGGGGTGTGCAACTCCCCGGGGACACCGGACACTTCCCCTCTAGACTAGTAGTTTAGGGACCGTGGCACCCGAGAAGCAACCGGGCCCTCCCTGTGACATTAGGGTCTCGCGGGCAACCGGCGAACAACCGAGCAACTACCTGGGGCAACCGGGCATTCCCGCCTTAGGGTTACACCACTGCGAGTGACAACCGGGCAAGTACTTTTTTTTTTGTGTGTGCCCGGGGCTTTTCAAAAATCGAGACTTTTTCCCAATAGGCGCTACCAGAAAACGAGCAATTTGATCGATACACGGCCGGCCGTATCGAGCAATTTGTTCAATATGCTTCCGATGGCTTTACCGTTACGAGAGGTTTTCTCGATACGGCCGTGAGTCTGGGTTGAGTAGGTACTTTGAATCTACAGTTTGTTAGTATCGAGCAGCTCTGGCGTCAGCAGGATATCCGATGCAGAAGACGTAGGATAATATTCGGATCCGTGCATCATTGCACTGCATCGAGTCAATGCAGTCTCGTGATACCTGATCAGCGCGCTGGCTCTTGAGCTGAGTCATCATGCATCGGTCTGATCAGAGCACCTTTGGAGATCAGTAGTTTTGAGCCTGCGGCTCTTCAGACTCAGGGGGACCGCTGGTGGGGAGCACGAAGGGACTGGCTAACGCCGGGGTTGACCGCCAACGACAGGCAGCTGCATGCGCCTCTTGTCTTCCTGGCTGGCCGCGTGAGGGTCTCCGATCGCAATAAGTCAACGACTTCGAAGGCCTACAGAGCTTCTGGTGGCCCGGCCGTCCGCCAGTTGTACCGCCCGTTTGCCATACTACTATAGAGCTTTACAAAGCCACATGGATGTGTGGGCTGCCGGGCAAGCCTCACGGTGAATAGGTCAGCTTTGTAGACCCAATACCAGGCATCAACCTAAGATATTCTCGAGTGGAACGCCTATCGGAGGTTCTGCATTGATCCGCTAGGTTGCTACGACGAAGGAGAAAGAAACCCGCAAGCGGAATCCCTCTGGAGATCCCAACAATGTGATGAGAGGCGAAGGAGATGATAGATCCAGCTGCCCAACTTGGCACGGACATCAAAAGACGGGGATGGTGAATCGAAAGTAAGATCTGAAAAGATGGAGGTATCATCCTGATTTTCAAGTGTATACTAGGTTCCAATAGGTGCTGCTTCATCGGAGCAATTTTGTAAGCTTGACTTCCTGCAACGCGGTATGTTTGATCCTTCATAGGAAGTTTTGGAAAGACACTTCCGATCCAGTTCTGGTAGTTCAACATGCAAGCCAACGGCATGCAATCTCACACCGTCGAATAAACATCCCTTGCGGGGCCTCCAAACAGTCACGGGCAGGAAAGCACATGAGGACCTTGCTCCAGACTGCGGATTGTGAAAAACTCTTTTCTTGGCCACTGGGCCAATGCAATTTATCAGCGGAGAGCAAAGCGGCAGACTTTTGTCATTGTGTCAAGGATGATGTACCATTGAGGTGAACTTCGTTCAGTCTCAGTTAAGAAGATCTAGCTGGGGGCTCTGCTGGCGGACAAGGCAGCAACTGTAGCAGATGTGATTTGAGAGCCTACACATTGGTTGCAAGTCAGGTCGAGCAAGGAATCATTACAGTTTTACCCCACGAATTATCCAAGGAAGAAGCAACGTGAGCACTTAGATTGCTGGCGTAATGGAGATGGACTGACTGTACTGCTGAGTGCAGCAGTGACTTTGCAATGGATACAATGTGCAATGCTGTCAACGACCATTTGACGTCGTTTGTACAGCAGCTTTGAAAATCTCAAAAGCGTATTCTTGCAGAAATGGAAATAGTAGGAGAAAGTTCAAACCTCAAGATGGAATCACTTAGCTTTGTACTATCTTCCATCTGCCGAGCAAGTTCAGTGGTCAATCACTGCAGCTCGAACTGCAGTTACAAGTCACAGGATACTTAGTATGATAAAACAGTGTACGCGGCAGACATTCCTGGATTGCCAGTCTTACCAATATGGGATTCTCTGGGTGCTCCTTGAACACGTTGCTGAATGCTGCAAGGGACATCCGCTGTCCCACGCTGCGTAACGCAAGGCCGATCTGTTACTGGTGCCTGCCTGCAGGTAAGCGACGGGAGCACCAAGCGCACGCGCGAGCTCCTCTGCGCCGCGCCACATGCCAGGATGCAGAACGACGAGAGGAAGGCGGCCCCAGACGCGGAGGGCAGCGTGCACCGGCCGCGCAGAGGGACGCTCACGCTGGGCGGGGCGCATGGAGGCGCGTCCCCGCCGCCCAGCGCTCTCCCGGCGCACCTGGCCAACAACGTGCGCCACAGCCGGGCGCCGAGCATCGCAAACGTCTCCGTGCTGGACACCCTCTTCTTTGAGGACGTCACGACCGGCGCCAAGAGTGAGCACGGAGACTCGTCCCCGCTGATGTCCCCCGGCACGTCCACCAGCGGGGCCGACTACGAGCCGAGGCAATGGGCCACGGACGAAGGGCCGGGGGGGGAGGGCGAAGCGGAGAGCGCAACGCCCTTGGATCCACGGCTGGCTCTCGAGGTGACCTCCTATGTCCCTCCCCAAATTCACAGCTCAAGAACCCAATTCAGTGACCGAGAATTATAGGTTGCTTGCAGCATCAGAAACATAGGTGCAACCCGTATTAAACCAGTCACAGTGTCGTCGAGGCTTGGCCTCGCCTGCGCGCTCAGGCACCGGTCCAGCAGTGCTCCTGGTTCCTTCGCCAGTCGCTCTCCCCCGTGGACCCATCCGGTACGCTGCCTGTCTGCTGCCTGCAGGGCGCTCTACAGGACGCCGACGAGTCCGAGCTGGCCACGGCGCCCTTCGCCTTCGCCAGCCCTGACCGCGCCTCGGCGGTCCTGGAGCAGATCTTGCAACCGCCGAAACAATCGGTAAGACAGCGAACACGTCCAAGCGAAGTCTTCACCACTGCGGCCACTCGGATTACGTTGGAAGTTGGCGTTATATCTGCATGGTAGACCGGCTCGCCCCTGGTCCTACAGAAGGCGCCACACTGATGTAACCTCGTCGCTCCTTCCAGCCAAGCGATCGGGCCGCGTACTCGCGGCGGGGCTCCCTCCAACACGGCGACGACCTTCCACCGGGCCATGCGGCCACGCCAGCGTTCATGGTGAGAAAGCAGGACACATGGCGCTCTCTGAGGCATCAGATTCTCGTATAATTGGATACGACTTCGGCCAAAGAAGACCACAGCAGTACGGATATTAACGGAAGAGGCGGACGACAGCGAGGTTATAGCAGTAGTGAATCTATGCATGGCCTACAGCCGACTGCTCGTTCCTTCACACCCGCTATGGTAGAACGCAAGATAGCACTGAGATGGAGCTGCCCGCGGTCGACGAGGTGGTCTGTTTAGTCCGCTGCCCCGCGGTCTTTTGAGTGTTCCCTCGGTGTGGCCCCCGCAGGAGATCTACCCGTCCCCCGGCCTGTCCGCTCGGGACCGGACCATGAGTGGCGGCCCCAAGACCGTGGGGCGATGGTGGAAGGACTGGAAGGAGAGGAAGAAGGAGGTGAGCAACACCAGCCGCCGGATGCTTACAGTCGCCCTGTTCTACTGGTGGACGGCTGCGCTCGCCTCCGGCTCTGTGAGGGTATCGGAAACAGTTGAATGTTCACTCAGGACCATCACATACGGCAGCCAACAGCCCACAACTCAACAAAGGTTGGATCTGACGTCATTCAAGCGCTCGAAAGCGGAGATTGCTCGAGTCCATTCGCGTTAAAAGTCAGTTCAGCGAAGGGTCATCCTTCGTTTGACAAGCAGGCACGAGCTGGTTGACATGGGCTTCCAATCACAAGGAGTCAGTTCCTAAGAAGTCCTCCCGTCCCGTGCTTGTCGGTCCGCTCGGCCTGTCCGCCGCCCCGCCTCGCCGCCCCTCTTAGCCTCGCCCTCGCCCGTCCTGAGCTGCTTGTGTTGGGTGGCTGCCCGCGCTCTAGATGACCCGGTCGCACGCGGCGCGGGTGCACGCGGCGGTGGCGGTGGCGGGCGTGGCGAGTGCGGTGGCGGCAGTTACGGCCGCCACGGCCGCCAACGCCGCCGACGAGGCCGCCACCAAGACCAGCATCGCCGTCGCAGCAGCAGCCGCGCTCATCGCAGCGCAGTGCGTCGAGGTGAGGCCCGACGAACATCAGCGGAAGAGACGATGCCTTGGTCGTTCTTTATGGTCCTTTACTGCATAGTCCGGATGCTTCTCATACTAGATTAATTGTCTGGAAAATTAAAAGGTAAGACCGTTGTAGGGACCATTGATGCACCTGATGGAGATGAACGCACGCCCTTAATGAAAATCATCGTAGTCAAAGGCAGAACAGGACTTGGAACGAGTTCTTAACTGCTCTTGCAAAACGCAGGTGTCTTTCTACAGGTAGGGTGGATGCTAAGTTGGAGACGCCCTTGTTTGAGGCAACTCTTTTTCTCCCAGGTGGCGGAGGGCCTCGGCGCCAACAAGGAGGACCTCAGTGCTGTCGTCAGCAGCGCGGTGAACGTCAAGTCCGCGGGGGACATCGTGACCGCCACCGCACAGGCGGCCACAGGTGACGCGGCCACCGGCTCACCGCTGCCACAGCACGACTCCTGGAGAAACAAAGAGCACGTCCACATGGCTCTTCTGAGCTTCTTTGAGGTTTCAGACTGTCTTAGCAAACTTTCTAAGCCGTGGGGAAGTAGCCTATTTCAGCCGTATAGGCGCATGTCAAGTTTCTTTGCCTGCTCTTCTCTTGGACTACAGAATGTGCTGAGTAGACTGACAAATCTGCATCCCTGCAAATTGGAGGAGAAATATCTAGCAGATTCGTCGAAGAGACCTGAAGTTCACCGTTCCTTTCCCTTCCAAATCGTAAACAGTTCGGGCAAGACCACCCGCGCCGCTCCCTTGCCCGAACCCCCGGTGTGTTTCCCGTCTCTTCCCGCAGCTCTGCGCGCCTCTGCTACGCTGCGCGCGCGGCAGCCCCCTAGCCGGGCGTCGTCGTCCCGGGTGGTGCCCACCGGGAGCAACCTCTCGCGGGGACACGGCTCCGCCGCCCAGCTGTCAGGTACGGACACCGGAGACGAGGGACAGACCAGCCACGGGTCCGCCTGGAAGGGCAGGCTCCGCATCCGGCCTTCTCTGGCTCGCTAGAGCCTTGCATGAAGAGCAGATTCACACCAAACGCGCTTTGGATCTTAAGAGCATTCACGCTCGAGCGAGCCGCGACTTCATTGCCAAAAGTCCAATCGCTTCCTTGAAGACATGCGAGTTGCTGTTCACGGAGATCAAATTTTCGATCATGTTCTCTGGCGTGTTTCCTACTTGCGTTTTTTAAGAATTGGCAGAGGTCGAGGAAGATGTCGGATGCAAATCGATGTCGCATAATCGTTCCAAAGTCAAAGGAAGCTCTGCAAATGCACCTCAATGTCTGGGATCGAGCAAAGGACCAACAAGAGTGGTGCCTGCTTCCCGCGCGCGCAGACACCCCGACGGAGGACGGCAGCGAGGGCGACAGTCTGCGCGACGACGAGGCGGCGTCCACTGCGGGGCTGCTGGCCATGGCCGCCACGCTCGGCCGGGGCCACGAGCTGCTCAAACGATCCAAGAAAGGTGCGCGGCCCGCCAGCACACGACGGAACCTTTTCTACGTTACGTGATTCTTTGGGGAGTCGGTTCTCGTTAAGTAGGAGATCTTTCCTGTGCGCTAGCCGATAGAAACCTTAGCTTTTACTGTGCCGGGGATAAGTTCTACCATGTTGACACTACTGCTACTTTACTTACTTGTCATAGTATTGGATGGCACAGAGGTAGCAAATCGAGACTGCTCCAACCCGCGGAGACTTGTTCGAGGCTTTCTCGAGCATTGACGGCTTCCTGGTGGCACTTGCTCCTCTTCTGCCAGGACAGAGTGTGGCCCCGCGGCAGCCCTTGTTTCCCGCAGGCAACGCCCTCCTGGTGGCTGCTCCCCCCGCCCGTTCCCGTCTTGTCGCGAAGCACAAATGCTCTTTCAGTGCGGAAGCCCCAGCCCAGCCTGACGCGCATGCTCGTGTTCCGTGCAGGCGACCTGCACTTCCGGCGGCTGTCGGTGTACGTGGACCGGCACGGCTGTGTGGCGCTGCGGCTGCAGAAGAAAGTGATGGGCGCCATGATGCGCGGGAAGAAGAGTGAGCGCGCCGCCGCCGTGTGACCGCCGCATATTTGATGCTCTACACCGTGTGGGCCGCCTAAACGGGGCATCCACCTCATTCATCCGGGATTCTAAGAGATGTCACAAATAATGCACCAACTTTTGAGTAAGTTGTCATGTGAGCTCCTTGAGATGTTTCCCGCGACTTCATGTTGCCGCTAATCAACCATTCGCTTTCCACGAACTCGCAAATCAGTTTCGCTGCTTTATCCACCTCGACAAGGAAGTGGAGCAACTGGTAGGTCCCATTGCCACTGGTGTGATAACGATCCTTTCCCCCCGCCCAGGGCTTGTCACGGGTATCGATGCCATTGCGGCGTGGCCGGGGCGGGAGCTGCTGCAGAGCCTGGACGGGCAGGACACCCTGGGTCAGCGCCACTTTTGCATCCGGGCCGGACGGAAGAACCTCGAGTTTGAGGCCAAGTCGGACCACGAGTGCACCATGTTCATCGAGGGCATCGGGCGCCTGCTCGCGTACGCGGCCTCGCTCAAGCCGCTCCAGGCCGCGGGCCAGGCCAGCCAGCACCATGCGTCATCAGGGTGACCAAAATCGTGGCGACTGAACCGCTATACGGCGTAGGCTGACCGTTGTACAAATTCATACAGGAGCCTTGATATCTTCCAGCCGCCCATGCATCTGTACTCGCAACATCTCCATGCATGTTCTGATAACTTGGGCTTACGAAAGTGCTAGGAGCCGCTCTAGCTACTGATCGAGATCATGCAATAGCTTTTAAGGCCGGGCTCTCGCACTCGTCGACCACAGACAAAGGAGAATGCTGCACGAAAGTAAGCTACACAAGAACTCATTACATGGATCTATTCCCGACACGATTGACTTCCAGATATCTATCCACTACCTGCGCGCTGCATGATATATGTCTACACTAAAACGTAGCGTTGAAGCCCCACACTAGCGCGCGATGGGCCTTTGATGCTGCACACACAAGCTACCTATGGTGGGTCTCGACGGTATCGACCGCGCGACGGTCCGGTCTCGAAGTTCCTACACCGGTGTTACGCGTCGCGACGAATTGTGTACGCGGCACTGACGACCGTACTCGGCAGTACTTGAGAATCAGGTCTGAGTTCATGAATTGAACTTTTTCTGACACGTCGATCAACGGTCAAGTGCGTACTATACAGAGGTACGGTACCGCTCGAGTCTGCGCGTACATCGATTATGAAATTTATGGTCTTGGTCGGAAATTCCGACTTGAACCACGCAGGAGTACCGCGGTACCCAGACTGAAAGGAGAGTGCAGGAATTTGATAGAGCAGTGTAAGGAAAGGCGCTCTGCAAAAATCAACAATGGCGGCCCACTTTGCGCCTCCTATGCTGTTTCTTGAGATTTGTCCTGAACAAAACATGATGTTGGAGCTTCAAAGGACCTCTAATGACGCCCTTTCAACATTTTTTTTTGCTTGTCAAAGGTTTCTATAAGCTGCATAAGCCTCCTCATAGTGTGGCATTTTTATGCTTCTGTCAAAGTGTAAATCAAAACACTCTGTTACACCATTATGACACTCGGTTACGGCCGAGCAAGATTTTGAAAGTACTCGTTGGGTACATGTTACGGAAGTCCGAGTCGTCGTAACGTGAACCGCCGGTACTACTGACGAAATTTGATACGGGGTCCCACATTTTCGTCGCGGTTCGAGTCGAAGTCGACTCGGCCGGGACCCACCATAGGTAGCTTGTGCATGTGAATGAAGCCCGGCCCGCATCAAGAGTATAAGTCGTGTTAGAGCCCGGATGCAAGCGATCGCTGGCATATGCAGCCATGTCATATCAGAACACTTGCAACCATTGCCGAAATTACCACAAAAGAAGAGACTTTCATGGAGATCGACCCCGGCCACGCACCGTCGCAATTGTACATGGTTCATGTGGTCACCGGGTCGATCGTCTGCACTCACTTAGGAAATCTGCAATTCTTATTAAAGCATCACCCCGTCATGCCGGCCTCTCGCTAGTATGAACTAAACCTAATTACGTGGTGCTAGCCCGCATGTAGCATTCAACGAACTCCGAAAGTGGCTCAAACGGCATGTCACAATCAAATACGTACAGGCCAAAAGCTGAGCAACGACGCGGCAGTGACATCAAACTCAGATTCCGGCCCTTCTACACATTGAACGGCATATCCTCGAGCGAGTCGTGTAGCTGTTTTCACGATATGATAAGCATTGGCATCTCTTAAGTAGACATACCGTACCCTGTCACGAGCCCCTGGATCTTTCCGATCTTAGGTAGATAGCCGCTGCCACTCCTAATGCTGCAACTGTTGTAGCTAACAAGAGGGTATTTGTACTTGACCAGGACGATGTTGCTTGACTGACATTCTTCGGTTGACCCTTTTGAGAGCCGCGAGCAAATTCAAGGTACAACCGAAGATTCTGCAAAAACAGATTGGACTTTTAGCACCGTATAGGAGAGATGTCAAAACCGAGCATACTGGAGTGCTAGTGCAAAGACGTGACAGAGCTTCAAGCTCTCAGAAAAACAGGCATGTTCGACGTACAGGTCGGCTCGATAAGCGCTGGGCATGTACGGAGCTGCGAGCGGGCGTGTACCTTGAGCCCGGCCGTCCTGGCCACATTGACGGCGGACGACAGGTCACCGTCACCGGACAGCAGCACGCGGTCCCCTTCGTCGTCAATGTACTGCACAGCAGCAGCACGAGCTTTGATGCTGCGGCCGTTGGATGAAATACACAGAGCGCACGGCCATTGAGGCGGGTGATGCACTCGTTAGGCAACGACAAAGTCGCTTAATCTGTGCTGCTGAACGAAGCGAGACAAGAGCATGTGGCAGCGGGGCCCGAGGAGAGCCTACCGAGATTGGCGGGATGGCGGCTGGCGGCAGGTCGAGCCGGCTGGACAGCGCCACCACGAGCTCCGCCATGCTCTGGCACCCTGCACGCGGCACGCCACGTCACGAGCACGCCGGCAGGAGAGGCGCACAGCGGGGGCGAGCACGCAAGCGCTGAGGCAGGGATGAACTGGTGACCTGCAGCAGGCTCCAGGCCAGGGGCAAATACAATGGCATGTGACTATGCAAGGCGGAATGAGCGGAGGGGCGGATGCGCACCGCAGCTGAAGCGATGCTTGCGCCCCAGGTTGTCCTCGACCTTGAAGGTGAACACGGTCTGCAGCGCTGGCCCGCCGGGCCCGGGGTACCGCTCCGAGGCCACCATCTCGCTGCTCTGCACGCTGCACACGCCAGGGGGCACCCCCGGGGTGAGGGCCACACGAGGCAGGGCCAGGCACGGGCACAAAAGGCTGCTGCGCAAACGGGGGGGCCCAAGCCAGACGACCAGGCTCGCCGGCAGGGGGCTCACTGTCCTTTTGATCATCAGTGTCGCTTGGCTTTTCGTTTCCTCGCTGGGTTGATTTAGCTCGGTTGCCAGCCAGCAATGTTACAAGTCAGTACCTGTCTGGCTTGTCGGACTAGGAGCACAGAAAACACGCTCTTTCAATTCAGGTGGTCAGCATCTATTCTGGAAGCGCCTGCATGGTGGGCGGGTGCGCGTGCTGACCTGGTGTTGTCCGCGTCCTCGTCGCGCCCATCGGCAGCCGCCTCAAAGAAGCGCTGCAACATGAACGGGCTCTCGTTCTCCGCCTTGGAAACCTGCAGCACAGCGCAGCCGCGCAACCGCGAGCGCCATGTCAGGGAGGGTCCCGCCGCAGCGGGGAAGACAACACGGAGGGCAGCTCCGCAGGAAGCGGCAAAGCTTGTTTCCGTACAGCACTACGTTGCACAGCCGTCGCCAGGGGCGAGCTGCAGCGAGCGGCGGCTCACCTGGTTGACGGCGCCCTGCGTGAGCATGAGCACGTCCACGCAACCCACGCAGCCGCCACCTGGCAGGGCAGAGCCAGTCAGGGGCACACAAAGGGGGCAGCACGGGGGCCAAGGCCACACCAGACGGGGCAGCCGAACTCAGAGAGAAGGACGCACAAGTGCCAAGGGAGACACGGAAGAGTGGGGCGGGGAGGCAAGAGAAGGGGACAGCCTGCAGGAGCGCCGCACAAGAGGCTCACTCTTGTCCACTACGGGGAGGTGCAGGAAGCGCCCGTCATGCATGATGTGCAGCGCATCCACGATGGTGGTCTCCAACGAGGTCGTCTCGGGCTTCTTGGTCATCACCTGCCATTGGCACGCGCAGCGTCACACAGGAGGAAAGAAGACAAGGATCTCAGGCATCCAGAGAGCCACATGACAGGATTACAAGAGAGCGCAGCCTCATCCACCACTACGCTGCAGACACACGTCAGGACCCCGCTTGCCTTCCCTGCGGCAAGACAGCGCGTGCGAGCACTCACATCGGCCACGGGGGTCTCGTCGGGCTTGAGGCCGACGGCGACGACGCGCATGAGGATGTCCTTGGAGGTGAGGATGCCGAGCGGGCGGCCCTCGGTGGCGACGATGACGGCGTGCACCTTGAGGTCGCGCATGCGGCGCGTGGCGTCCAGCACGCTGTCGCTGGGCAGCACGAGCGCCACCTTGGAGCCCTTGATGACCTGCGCGAGCGTCGGCTGCAGCATGCTCTCCGCCACCTTGAGGTAGCTGCTCAGGTCCGCGTCCTTGCCCCAGCGGTCCTCCGCAAACTGCGCTAGCTCCGTGCCCTTCTCCACCGCCCGCTCCATGCGAGCAATGGCATCGTAGAGGCACTTGGTGATGTCCAGCAGCGCAATCACCTCGTTGTTCTCAACCACCGGCAGATGCCGGAACTTGCCTGCACGCACCCGCCACACAAGCCCACCCTCAGACCACTCAGACCGCAGCTTCAAAACTTGGGCCCAAGTGAGGACTACGATTTGCAGCATTACGGGCAAGCCCTGTTGCAACACAATAAAGCGGCAAGCCAACACAAAGTGCTGAGGCTTGTGTCGAGTGACTGTATTCACGGCTGCCAAGGGGAATGTGTTTGCAATCCTACCTGTGACCATAATCTGGAGTGCTTTCACAGCGCTCGACTCCGCCTCCACAAAGCGGGGTTGTCGGGTCATGACATCTGACACGAGAGTCTCGTCCGGGTTCAGGCCCTCAGCAATCACACGGGTGGCAATGTCCTGCAGGCCATGACAAGGATGTCTTGCTGTCTGTGATTGAAGCATCGGGCCGCTCCATGCATTGCCAATTCTAGCCGCCACAAGCAAGAACAATTTCTCTACAAACTTACAAGTGCCTTTCAAACAGTGTGCAGGGGGGGGGTGGTGCACCCGCGCCTGGCCGCCCCTTGGGCGCTGCGCTCCTCCTGACCTTGTCGGTGATGATGCCGCACAGCGATGCACTGGAGTCAGTGAGCAGAGCGGCATCCACGCGCCTGGCAGACATGCTCTGGCACACGGTGGTCACGTTGTGGCTGACCGACACAGTGAGGGCCTTGGACAGCCGCAGCCGCTTCACCGTCCGGTCGCCCATCGACCTGAAAGGGCAGCGACGCACGCACAAATGAGCCGCGAAAGGCACAGCCCTGATCAGCAGACTTGCGAATCGACGGTGCGACAGTCAGCCTGGCAAAAAGGTGCCAGATGAGCTGACAATGAGCGGGAGCTCGTGCACTCAATGAGGCGGGACTGCAGCAACCAATCTGCATCCGCGCCCTGAACTCCTGCAGGGTGGTGCAATCTGAGCCCACCTGGGCCCTGGCACAGGACTCTTTGGACCCACTGATTGGGACGTCTTCCTTCTCGACGATGCCCCCGAAGTCTTCCTGGAAGGTCCCCCCCTCTCATAGTTCCCTGCTGCATACGGATCCATAGGACGCAATCACCAAGCACAAAGCAGAATGGGAGGAAAGCCTGCGAGCGAGAGTGTTGAAGTAAGGCGCCCGATATGGCCCTAGAAACTCTCCACATTCTATTGCGCGGGCCAGCAGGCTTTGCACCAAGGTTGCAAGGTCCAAGGTCCAGGACCAAGGTGAGCTTCTCGGGCCAAATCACTGATCAGACTGAGTCTGCGCAGCAGTGGAGGCGAATATCTTCGAAATTCGAAATTTGGTGGGAACAGTGAACTCCACGGCGACCGGATGCCTGAAATCTGCATGGTTCGAATTTCAGCGACTGGAACTGGTGCCAGAGTCGATACCCCCTTCCATGAAGTCGCCGCGAACCACGTGCTCACTTGTAGTTCCACCTAAAGTAGGTAGGTACATAAAATGGAGCAGATACATACCTATTGGAGAAATACATAATATCCATATTAGCATGCCACTTGTCCATAACATTGGTTCCCCGTTACCAACGAGGAAGCTCGAGACGCGCGGGACTTATCTGGGTCAAGAATCCAACTTGATAAGTAACGGCGCATGGTAAAACTTACTAGGTAACAGGGATATACGCGAGCGGTCAAGTCTAGACTCTGACGTGCAATATCGGACCAGCAAGGTTGCACGGTTGCACCCGCCAAGCTGCTATCTGAGAACTAGGGACAACAAACCGGTTGAAAAATTCGTCGAACAGGGTTCCAGCCATTTGGGCTGCACCAGCATTCGGTACTAAATGCTTGGCGCGGTCACCCCGAAGCTGTCTTTTGTCATCACCCGCAGTGAGGCTAGCAGTAAAGGCGCCGGCATCGGCCGGTGTCGCGCGAATTTAATTCAAGATCGAATGTCGCGCGCGGCCGCGTCGGCGGCGAACAACTAGCCGTGCGAGGAAAAAACAGAAGGCAGCTGGGGGCCTGACGAACGACCGTAACGCTAGTGCAGGCCCAAGAAGAGCTGGATGGAGGGCTACGACGCGAGCCCGAGAGAGCAGGGAGCATGGGAAGCCGAAGGCGACTGGGCTGAGGCGAGCAGGTAAGTTGAAAGAATTTTGAAGTATACAAGGGTGGGCCAGGGTGGGAAGCGCAAAATTCTTCCTAAGCGGGCGCCATGGCGCCCTTCGAAAGCTCTTCCGAAAATGCACAGGACCAGTGCGGGGTCTCATGCATTTTTGTGCCGAAAGTTCGGTAGTTCGCAACCGTCCGATTCGAGGTATCGTAATCGGACCAATCAAAAAGTTGTCCACTATCTTCAGTCCAGAGACAGTGACCTTCGAACCTGATCAACCCAGCTCAGGAGGTTTCCATGATGGCGTCTGGGGCGCTTCAAGTCGCTTGCAGGACAGCAAGGTGATTGTGGTAGTTGATTGGCTGCCCAGAGGGATTGGTGCTCTAATGCCCAATGTCTCCGAAGAAGTTCATTTGATTCTTTCAAATGGGTGAAGCCCCTCGAAGTTTCTTTGGAAGATATTGTCCCACAGCGACCTGTTGTAAGCAGCACTTCTGCTCATCAGTGATTGCTGATTGGGAGGAGAATCAAATTCATTTGCAGCGGTTGCTACCTGGCATTGTCCTTCTCTTATGCAGGTTGTGATGAAACACAGGCTCTCTCTGATGACACGCAATTTGGTCGCCAATTGGTGGCTGATTGCTGCAGAAACACTCCCGTTGCCTCATTGTTCCTCTCTGTGTACAGTCGCGCCATTGCTATCCCTGGCGCTGCGCACGTGGAGCCGCCGGGCGGCTGCTCCACCTGCCCCGCGGCGGGCTTCCACTCGCGGAGTGGCGCAGGGGCGCTGCTGCGCCGCAATCCCCGGGGCGCCAGCTTTTGTGTCCCCGATGCCGACCTGCTAGCGGAGCGGCGCGAGCGCGCTCTGAGTGGGGCCGGGAGCAGCTTCACGGGGGAGAGAACTGGCCTTACAAGGCTCGCCACCAAGCGGATAACGCCTGTGACTTTGGACAGGTCAGGGCATGTGGCGCAGCCTTTGCAACCCTTGCTGAAGTCGTGGAGCTGGTGTTTTCCAACATGGGTTCTCTTCCAGATTCCTTGTTGCTGCCCAGGGGGCTTGGTCGGTGCTTTGCCTTGTGTCCTTGAGCTGTCAGCACGGTGTGATTTTGCGGAGCCAGCCCCGAGGTGGCGTCCATGGTGCTGCAACCGCCCGCCCTCTCTGGTCCTCGCAAGGGCTTGGGCCGTCTTCTCTCGGCCGTATCTGAGATGCTGGTGGCTGTTGTGTCCCCCCAGGCGGCGCGGTGCGGCGGTGGCAGCGCGCGCCCCTCGGCGGAGCGCTGCGAGTAGTGCTGCCACCCTGGACAAGGATGCGGGGCAGGACGAATCGCTGGCGGCATCGCGCCGGCGTGCGCTGGAGGACGCCATGGCGGAGATCAACGCGCAGTACGGCAAGGGTACCGTTACGCGTCTAGGCGCCACGGGCGTGTCCTCTGGGGTGGAGACCTTCCCCAGCGGCTCGCTGGCGCTGGACTACATCCTGGGGGGTGGGCTGCCGCGGGGCAGGATTGTGGAGGTCTGTAAAAATGATCTTTGTGTTCAGCACACCTCTTCAGATGAGCCACGCCATGCGTACAGCTTGCTCAGGCCCGTTTCGCGTCTGCTGCCTTTGGACCACCATTTGCAGTTGCCTGCTCTCCCAGGTATTTCTACTAACTGCAATGCTTGGCATTCTTTCACCACGCCTGGCGCCCCCCCTGCTGGCTGCCCCCATTCTTGAGCGGTGCCGTCGTGCGCGCAGGTGTACGGGCCGGAGAGCAGCGGCAAGACAACGCTGGCGCTGCACGCCATAGCGGAGGTCCAGAAGGCGGGCGGCAACTGCCTGCTGATCGATGCGGAGCATGCGTTTGACCCCGACTACAGCGGCGCGCTGGGCGTGAACATGGACGAGCTGGTCGTGTGCCAGCCCGACAACGGCGACATGGCGCTCAACACCGCGGACCACATGATCCGCTCCTCCGCCGTTGACCTCATCGTCGTAGACTCCGTCTCTGCGCTTGTGCCCAAGGCCGAGCTCGAGGTGCGGCGCCGCCCCCCTGCCCCCCTGCCATGTCCTTGTTTGGCAGTCCTGCTGCTGGCTGACTCTCTGTCAGCTGCGCATGTTTGTGTGCCTGGGTGCCTGCCTGCTGCTGACGGCGGTGCGTGCTGCGTGGCAGGGCGACATTGGGAACCAGCTGGTGGGGTCGCAGGCGCGGCTGATGAGCCAGGCGCTGCGCAAGCTGGCCAGCAGCGCGTCCAAGGCGCGGTGCACCATCATCTTCATCAACCAGATCCGGTTCAAGATCGGCGTCATCTACGGCAGCCCCGAGGTGACCAGCGGCGGCCAGGCCCTCAAGTTCTTTGCGTCGCTGCGCCTGGAGATCCGCAACACGGGCCGCATCAAGGGCGTGCCCGAGGCCGGCCGCGGCGAGGTGGATGTGGGCATCCGCACCAGGATACGGGTCACCAAGAGCAAGGTCCGTGCCGGCGGCCCCTCAGCAGTGCGGCACACTCGAGCTGTGCCTGGTCTCAGCCCCGTCTCGGCACAGTGTGGAGGCGGCAATGGACAAGCCGGCTGTGGCCAGAGTGCTGAGGCTTCTATGGGCCTGCCTGCTGCGCAGTCCCCTGGTGCACTAGGCGGGATCAATCAGCTGTTCCAAGTGGATCCTGTTTACCAGCTGGCGCTGTGGCTCTGTCTGGTTGCGCCCCCTCCTGGCAGCCCTGTCCTGACGGCCTGCTGTGTGTCGTTGTGGGTGGCAGGTGTCACTGCCGTACCGCACCGCGGAGCAGGACATCATCTTCAAGGAGGGCATCTCGCACCTGGTATGCGCCCCTGCCCCTCCGCTGGTGCGCCAGCGACCACGCCCCTTTCCGTTGCTCGTTTTTGTCGCTGGCCTGGTGTTTCGGCGGCAGAGCGGCATGTGCTGCTGTTGACCGCTTGGCTGAATGTGCAGGGATGCATCGTGGACGTGGGCGAGCTGCTGGGCCTCATTATGAAGAAAGGCGCGTGGTACTCGTACGGCGACACCAAGTGAGCCCCGGCCCCCTGTGACCTGCCCCTGCGGGGCCTCCCCTGCCCGAAGCTGCCCCGCACCGCCTGCCCCCTCTGTCGCCTTGCAGCCGCCCCAGTGATGGCGCGCCTGCTCACTTGCTGCTTGCGTGCGCAGGATCGGGCAAGGGCGGGAAAAGGTGGTGGCGTTCCTCAGGGAGAATGACGACATCCGGCAGACCATTGAAAAGGTGAGGCCGTGGAACCCATGAGCATCCTGCCTACGTCGTCGCAACACGCCTGATGTGTGCCGCCCGCGCCTGCTCGTCGTAAGCTGCTGAGGAGCCGGCCGGTCAGTGCTGTCTGCTGCGAAGCAGAGTCTCCGAGATCGAAGGATCAGAGCGCAGCTTTCGAAGGCAGGGGTTGCTCGGGCGCTGGCCTTGACCAGCAAGCACGGGTACGCTTCAACCGCGCAGTGCATGTGGCAGAAGCAAACCCTGCGCTGTCTGTCTCGACAGGACATTCGGGCCAGGATTGCGCAGGATTCTGCGAGCTCTCAAAACGGGAGGGGGGCGTCCTCAGCGTTTGTTGCTCCAATGGACTCAAACGGCGGACTAGACGAGCTGCCAACGTACGCGGCTGAGGAGGACCTCGGCTTTGCCTCCGATTCAGAATCGTAGCTCGATTCGGTTGATCCTGTGTAAATGAAGTTGCTGCTTGTACAGTCTAGTAAGCGAGCTCTGTGGGAAAAGGTATTGCCCCGTGTGCAAACAACCGGGCAATTGAAGGATAGGTGTCCAGCAAGGACAAAAATGTAAAGCGTCAACAAGCCGGCATATGGTAGATGTATCTAGGTCTCATTCGAATCAAAAGAGTATCTTCCCAGCAGCAAGAATCACTGTCGTTGATCTACTATCTGATTCTTTCGAGTGTTTATAGTGAGAATTCTGAGGCCGTCACTCAGTAGCATTCGTAAATGTGGCTTTTGGAGTCGAATCCTGTAGGTTGTCGGCTGTCATCTTCAAATCGACTACGTTTTGAAAATTGTTACTTTTCGAAGCAACGATCCGTTAAATGTTCGATGGCACTGTTTCATTGCTTGAACTCAATGAGGTTCGGCTACGTAAGTCTTGCAAGTGAGATTCGAAGCATCATGTAGCCTATGCTAAATGCTTGCTTCAATCTGTAATTGTCAAAAGGCTCCTTCCTTCTAATACTACTGCTTCACATGCATGTAGGATACATGTACGTGACAAACTCGAGGCACACCCTAAACTTGGAGTGCGTCTCCAGATGCATGCATGACGTTCTCTCTCCAAACGACGACGGTAGCCATGTGGGCCATCAGCTTCCGTGCCAATTGGTTTCTAGTGATGACATACATATGAATTGCAAATTTTCATTCCTAGATCGTCCCACTTTGACGTTGATCGGTCGACCGTATCCCGTGCTTGATCTGTGAGTCAGACCTCTTCAGTGTCTCGCTAAGATGACAACATGCCGCATGTCTCAGAAGATGGATACAGCGCCTGGCACCGGCCAGCTTCAATGTGCACGAACGGATGTAGGTAAATCCATCACGATCTTGTCTTTTACAACGATTGATTGTCAACATCATCAATCAAACATGCTGAACCGTAAACGTTGTGAAACATGTGCAATAAAACTTTGCCAGACGTTGAGACGTGCATTCAGTCTCGCCATACCTGTAGACGTAGGATAGGTAGTTACTGTGTTTATTAGGCACTGAGGCCTTGCTGATTTCATATGCTGCGCTGGCTGACCAGACTCTTAGTTTTATCGCGATCGTCGATTTGATAGCAGTGCTCATCATCGAACGGTGGCGATGCTGTTTTGGCGGGGGGTCCCCCGCGCCCGCGGGGCCGGACCCCATGCACTCAACATCATCCATGCGCATTGCAACTCTGACCAGTGCAGCGTGCTGGAGCTAGGAGTAGGCGTGATCTTTCTCAAAAGCTCCACCACCAAGCTGTCGGGGCGGTGGGCCAAATTCCAAGGCAAGCACGACTTGCATCAATTGGGGATTCTTCAATGAACATCTACATCAGCAGGCGCCTGTAGCTGTCCTCCATTATTGTCTTGCAACAAGCCATGACGGCCGCTACTTCTATTGAGGGGGTGTCTGCAAGCTTGTGTTTGGCCCCCTCCAATAAGACCAGCACAGGGCGGCGTCCAGCCTCTCCCTTGCTTTGCCATGCCGCAGGGCACAGCACGGGCCTTGTGAGCGGGGCATCACAGCCTGTGCTTGGTTTCGGGGCTGCTGCCAGCACACAACAGCACGGCCTCTCCCGCCCACCGGAGGTACTAAAAAGCAGATTGGGGAGCGGCCCTTTTCCCCCCTGTGTGTCCTCCCTGGGCTTTACTGCACGGCCCGCCACCTTGCGCTGCTTGCAGGCTGCCATGCCAGGGCGCGCTGGTTCGCACCTGTCCAGCTTATCCTTCCTGACCCTGACCGCGCCAGCCCATGCTCCCCAAAACTCACCCACTGCCAAACGCCCAAAGAAGTGCCGGGCTACTTTGGCAGCCAACTTGTCCGCTGTTGCGACGGAGGTGAGCGCTGCCCTGTGGGCGCAGCCCCCCAGCTGGGCTGCCACCCTGGGCGTGAACGCGGCCGTCTTCTCGCTGGGCTATCCTGTGCTGCGCTCCGGCCTCTCCGCCAGCGGCATGGCCAGCTCCTTCCTGCTGGGGGTGGCCGCCTGGAAGGGCTTTGGGCCCCCCGGGTACACCCTGGTGTGCCTCTACTTCCTGCTGGTGAGCCCCACAGCGCAGCGGACGCACCCCGCCTGGCCCCCCCGTGATGCGCCAGGTGCGGGCCGGTGTGCGCTGCCAGGCAGCCACCCGCCACCAAGCAATCACTGTTCTCACCAGGATTGAGCTGCGGTGCATGGCAGTGTCAAAATCAAAGTGCCCCTTTCTCCGCAGCCCCCCTCTGAGATGGCCGTTTGAAGTCCATGGCGCCATCGCTGCGCTACTGTGTCTGAGATGGCCTCCTTCCAGTTGCCCATTCCTGTCTTTCACGCCCCTGTCTTGCCTCCCGCCCTGAGCACCGCTCGCCTGTGTGCAGGGCACTGCCGTGACCAAGTTGCGGCTGCAGCAGAAGCAAGCGGAGGGCATTGCGGAGCAGCGCAGCGGGCGGCGGGGCCCAGGCAGCGTGGTGGGGTCCGCGGCGGCGGCGGTGGCGTGCGCTGCGGGGGCCACGCTCGGGGTGGGGGGCGCTGCGGCGGTGCCGCTGTGGCAGCTGGGCTACGTGGCCAGCTTCTGCACCAAGCTGAGCGACACGACCGCCAGCGAGGTCGGCAAGGCCTACGGCAAAACCACGTGAGCAGCCACACCTCGAGGTGGAGCCGCGCCTCCATGTGGCCCCTGGCCTGGAATAGCCGTGCGAAGCACTGTGTTCTGGCCTTTGTGGGCCTGCCAGACTCGGAGCTTGGTAGTTGCCCGGGCTCCCGTAGGCCCCAGCCTTTCTCCGCCCTAGTTGCGCCGCATGAAAGTTGCGCGCTGGCGTGCAGGTACCTGATCACCAGCCTGGCTCTGGTGCCGCGGGGCACGGAGGGGGCGGTCAGTGCGGAGGGCACGCTGGCCGGCCTGGCGGCAGCAGTGGCGCTGGCGGGGGTGGCCGTGCTAGCGGGGATGGTGAGCCGCACAGCCAGCACGGGACGAAGTTCCGAGATCCTCCAGAAGTATTCGATAGAGAGTGCAAGGAGGGATGGCTTACAGTCTGAACCAGGCGGTCAATTGTCCAAGGAGAGTGTTGCTTTGTCAAGTGTGCCACAGTCGACATGGCTCGAGTGTCTACCATAGTTGGAGTGCCGTCTGCTCAGAAGCCGTGGTTTGCTTGGCACTTTCAGTGCAGATTCGTGCCGGCCTTAATGTGACGAACTGTGCCAGGCCCCACTTCGGTCATTCCGCCTGTGCCCCAGACGCATCTAGAGCAGTCCTTCGAACAGCGCCAGTACAGCACCAGCGGAGCGCCTGTCATGAACCTGGCTTGCGAGGACGCATCTCAACCACGGGGTCCCATAAAGGACTTGTCCAACGTCAAGCTCGGGCTTTTGCATTCGCCCATGCTTAGAGCGGCAAGTTCACCCTGTGTCGCTCGGAGAATTTGGTGGGCCTGAAAATGGAAGCTTTGACTTAACGTTCTCTATCTGCGAGTGGCCTGCTTGCTTGGTGAGGTGCCCTCTTCCTGAGCCGCTCCCTCTCCCCCGTGTTGTGTGCAGGTGGACGGCACGGGGGCAGTGGTAGCGGTCGTTGCATCGCAGGTGGCCAACGTGTTCGAGAGCTGGCTGGGCGCCACCAGCCAGGGCAAGGCGGGGCGGGAATGGGTACGTCGCACCCTGCTTGCATTCCGCACCAGTGCCCTCTCAGTGAGAGACACTCCACAATAGGACAACAGGCGTGCATGTTTGTCTGTGCTTTTACCCGATGACTACTTGCTCTCCACGAGCTGGTTCACTGGGTTCCGTTTCTCTTCTCCAAGTGGGCCGCGAGTGGGCCAACGGTGGGCAGGGCCACTTGCAGGGCTGCTGCTGGTACGGCGTTCCTGCAACACAGATACAGGCTCAGCCCCATGTATTCAATTCAAGGATCATGTTGTTGGCAGGCCCTTCTAGCGTGATGTCTGGATGTCTTTGCAAACGAGTCGACAAGCGATTGAGACGTCTTGAGCATGGGGCTTGTCGACCGCGTCATAGGCGCGCTCCTCTGCGTGACACCCCGCTCTGCTGCTGGAGCGCTGTTGAGGCTGGGCGTGGCGTGTGTCGGGTGCAGCTGTCCAACGACCTGGTGAACGTGCTCAACATCAGCGTCGGCACCACGGTGGCCATCCTACTGCGAGTCGCACTCCTAGGCCGCAACTAGCGGCCCACCCGGGTGGGCTGTCACGGTTGCCAGGGTTGAGAAAGTCCATTGCTGGAGGATCTTTAGAGTGTAATTGTAAAGAGGACACGTGCATTTGGACGCAGACAGAGATCAGATTGACATTAAGTCAAGACAAACTTCCAGAAACCGTCACCAAAACCCACATGCTGAGAATTGGATCTGACTGGTAGTTTACCAGCAGCATTGGTTTATTGCATTAATTGGTCATAGATCGAGAGAACCTCTAAGAGCTTGGGGCACCTCAAAACTTTCCACCAAGAATGAGTACTGATCGTCATTGTGGCACGTTCGTGCGACTATGTTTGGCCCGGGCCACTATGAACCTGCAATCATTTTTGGCCCGGTACGTCCACTAATATAGAAGAGTAATGATTTCGTTCTCCGTACATGTTCGTTGCGCCTTCCATACATATTGAACGGTGCCACACGGGTCATTCTCTGTCGCATGTGACACGGTAATGCATTTGCATCCATCATGAAAGGTGCATTAAATGCACAACAGCATGGCCGGCATGTGAACATATTGCATCGGCCATATACATGCCTAGGCCGCAAGCAAGCCCTTTACATGGCACGATGATCATGCTGTTGTTCGAAGTTCACCGGCCAGCTATCAAAGCATGCTGATTGGATGCCAGTGTGCGCTGCACAACCATGCCGCATAGTTGCAGTACTGTGAGGGGGCCGCCCCTTTGATAGATTGTTGCAGGGCAATCTTCCGTGCTTGCACGAGAACCTCAAGGGCATCCGATCTGAACAGATCCCAAAGCAAGTGGCTGCACAAACGTCTCACGAAACGATCATTGACTGGATATCGTGAATCGTTATAGAAGGATCAATTGAAAGTGCTGTTAGCCTCTAGAGTTACAACACCAACCTAGTAGGACTTTACTAGGAGAAGGCTCTTGATCGTACTGAATGTAAGCACCAACGAAAACGGCAACTTGAACACACAAGACACACATACCGTAACGCTAGATTCATCGGCTCTGCCTCCCTCCGTCAAACATAAGCGACGGTATTAGTACATGTACCTGTACCAGTGGTGATCAGTATGACAACTCTCGATTTGATAAATAGGCCTACCTAAAGTACAAGCTTCCTCCGCAGTGTCCTGCACTGTCTCCCCATGCCCAATCTGACGAGACGCTCGCCCCGCAGTTGATCAACGCGTGGAGCGGCTCGGCCCCCCGGCCGTGCCGCCTTTCAGCCCCGCGCTCCCCAACACTGGGGCTGCGTCAGAACTGGCCTGCATCGTCGTCGTCCTGCTGCTGCGCGAGCGTCTCCCGGTTGTCGTGCTGCCAGAAGCCGCGCACGTCGGTGAGCATGGACACGACGGTGTCGCCCTGCTTGCACGCGACGAGGTCGCGCAGCGTGATGCGCGCGGGGTGCGAAGGCTTGACCATGTCCCACACCTCGTCCACCACGTCCTGGATCACCAGCTCGTAGTTGTCCGCCGCCATCCACTTCTCGTGCACCGCCCTGCAACCAGCACACCCCGAGCCCATCAGCGCCCGCCTGCACTGCCGCTCTAGCATGATCGTTCAAAGATGAAACCGAGCGCAAGCGCCTGAGCCCGTTATGTGCAGATCTCCAAGCGGTTCAAATTCAACGCCCCTAGCGGTTGGCGTAGGAAAGATTCACAGATCCCACTCGCTCAGGACGGGGACACCATCTCCAACTCGTAAACTTTCGACCGACACTGCCCGCGGTATGTGACAGATGATGCCAGGTCGGTCTGCTCCCCGTGCCCTGGGGGAGGTCCGCCCGGGCTGGCCCACTCACTTGAAAAGGGTGTAGACGTCGGCGGCGGTGAGCGCGCCCTCGCCGCGCAGGTCGAGGCAGCGGAAGAGGTACGCGAGCGCCTCGGGCGTGTTCTTGTAGTCCATGGCCAGCACGAAGTCCACGAAGCTCGCCACGTCCATCTCGCGCGGGTGGCCCCGCCCCAGCCGCGACCGCCGCACGGCCTCGTCAAACACTGCGCCAGCAAGACGCAGCAGCAGCAGGCGGTCAAGCACAGCGGCGTCTGCATCGGAGGCCATCAAGACGAGCAGTGGACGGACGGTACTCGAGGGCTGCGCTGCTACAGCAACTCACTTTCTCTCCGCATCCCTGCCCTGACGCATCAAGCAGTGCCGCCCCGCCCTCCTTCGAAGCGCAGTGCACGCGAAACAGCTTGCTCCAGGGCGGGCCCGTACCTCTGTCCACGAAGATGGGCGTGAGGCCCCCGTCATTCCAGGCCGCCAGCTCGGCCTTGGAGAGGGTGCCGTTGCGGTCGCGGTCGAGCTTCATGAAGAGCGTGTACACGCGGCGCGCGTTGTCGGGCAGGAACCAGTTGGCGGGTGCCACCTCGTCGGGCTCGTCCTGGCGCAGCTCCATCAGCTCCGACAGCACTGGGTGCAGCAGCACGTCGCGGATCAGCAGCTTGCTGCGCCGCGCGCCGTCGATGAAGAAGAAGAACTTGCGCGCCGCGATCTTCTTGTACATGTTCACAAACGAGCCCCCCGGGGCCAGGTCCGAGCTGCCCAGCTGCGGCAGGCTGCACCCACGCCATGCCGCACACGCGTCAGCGCAGGGACCGGGCAACAGACGTGCCTGCGACCCGTACCGTACAGGAAAGATCGCAGCCGAAAAGAGTTGAGCGGCATCGCAAAGACTACAGTACTTGGCTGTTGAGACAAGGAGCCTCAAGACAATGGTCGGCAGCAAACTCTGAAAAGCTTGGCAGAAAGTCACAGCAAAGGTGCCTGGCCAGGGGACGCCCTGCGTGCTTAGGTGTGCTTGCACCCACCTGGGGATGAGTTGCCCAATGTAGGCCTCCAGCTCCGTGTGCTTCAGGTAGCCGTCGCCGTCCTCATCAAACACACACATGTCAATCCGCGCCTGGCAGCACGGAGTGACGTCAGCACAGAGACTCAGCCACCAAAGCAAGGGCGCACAGAGCTCGTAGAACAAGAGAGGGTATACGGTATCAGCTGGCTGCTTGGGAGGCAAGTAAGACTGGTCCAGCTTCAGGAGGTGAAATGCTGTGAGTCTCGAGAGGTCGGCCGCACGGGTGCGGCGGGGGGAGCGCGGCGCACCTGGGTGAGGGAGGTCATGCGCATCATGTACAGGTAGAAGGGGTAGATGCCAATGCGCCCGTACTGGTCCGCCTCGAAGGTCAGGAATACCGACGGGGCAAAGAATGGCCTCACTTTGGGGCCAATCTGCTCGACGCTCCTGCACGAGAGAGGGCAGACAGCGGGTCCATCTCTCCGCATGGCTGCCTTGCTCTGTTGAGGCCACCCTGGACCAGCGGAGCACTCTAAGTTGGCCAAGTGCCTGGAACTGCTGTCCAGATCTAGTTTTAACCTTGAAACAGCGGTGCAACAAGTGCATGGGCAGGCGGCCGCGCACCTCTCCCCGACTTGGCAGAAATCGTCGTAGTTGATCCTGTCTTTGGCGGGGTCGTCGTCCGGCCCGGAGATGCTCTCCTTGAGGCAGCCCCACACGATGCTCAGCTCCTCGGGGTCCAGCAGCGCGTCATGCTGCTTGCGCAGGAATCGAGTGCGCGCCAGCCGCGCCACCTGCCCCGCCAGCGACGCCTCCTCCGGCCGCGCTCGGAAGAAGGGGGGAATGCCATCTGCAAGAGCCGGGGGCATACTATACCAACGGTTTCTGAGATCAGGAGCAGTGTTGGCACAATCCAAGAGCCTTTTAACATGGAATTTTTCAACAACAGCTTTTGTTATTGCGATAAGGTTGAGCCCCCCGTGCGGCTCCAAATAGGGTGGGTGCGCCAATTTGCCTGCCAAGCTTGTGCAGGCGCCTTTCCG
Source organism: Klebsormidium nitens (assembly GCA_000708835.1). NCBI lineage: Eukaryota > Viridiplantae > Streptophyta > Klebsormidiophyceae > Klebsormidiales > Klebsormidiaceae > Klebsormidium > Klebsormidium nitens. The sequence continues at coordinate 45,950 of DF237307.1, forward strand.
GCCAGCATGTGGGTGGGCACACCTGGTGGCGCACTGGTGCTCTCCTGGGGCTGGCTGCGCTGCTCCAGCAGGTGCCGCAGGTGGTGCTGCACCTCGCGCTCCGCTGCCTCCTCTGAGTACGCCGCCTCCTCGGCCCCCAGGTACCCCTTCAGCGCTTGCACCCACTGCATTCCTGACGTGCTGGGCCTGAAGAGAAAAGGGCAGGGTAAGACTGGGGCAGGCGATGCCGCAAGCGACGCCGCATTGCGCCTTCCAGGCAGGGTGGTCGTTCTATGCAAAGAGGAGACTTGACGATGGCAGGGGGACTTGAAGGCCCAGAACATTCCTGCCCTGCTGACAATCCAGAGGCCATGCAGTCAGTCACTTGGAGTGGCCTGTGAACCCATGTCCTTGGCCCTAAATCTTTGTTGACTGCCAGTGTCTGACGGTGTTAGCGTTGACCGAGAAGCGCGACAGCACAGAACCTTTGTTTAGCAGCTGCCATCAATGCGTCACCACGCGCACGGGCGTACCTTCCGTTCCTGGGGCGGTGCAGGGCCTCGTGGCGCCACCTGCGCAGCGTGTCATCCTCGTCTGCCTCGTCCCCCCCGGGCGAGCTGCGCTCCTCCAGGTCGCTGTCATCGGGATCCACGAAGTGACTGCCCGTCCAAGTGGCGGACCGTCCGAATGTGCCGCGCGCAGCCATTGTCGAGGACACACGCAGAAACAGAGGCAGGCAACAAATGCAGTGCGTGCATCAGAGCATCTCGGGCTTCACGCATTCCATCCACAGCAGGCAACAGCAGCGAGGCAGCAAGGTACCGCAGACCACAGCTCACTTGCAAGCGCTGCTCGCGATCAGCGTCCTCTCCGCCTCCACTGGCAGGCGGGTCAAGGTGGTGACCATGGCCGGCAGCAGCGCCAACGACCCTCCTCCTTCCCTAAGCTTCCGGGCCCCTTAAGAACTTTACGGAGGCTACCCTACCCCGGGCGCTTGACAAAGCAAACCGGCCGGTTAAGCAATGCCGGCAAGCGAGGAGATATTGAAATCTTACCCCCGAGAAACAGCCGGTGAAACTTGCCGGGGGGATCCCGCGGATCCCTAGCCATCCCTGTGCCGTTCCTCGTCAGGCACCTCGCCATGCACCTGGTGTCACCTGGCCATCCTCAGCCTCAGGCTCTGGCTCTGGCCATAGCGAAGGCATAGCAGTGGCACTGCCAAAAGCAGTGCAGGCTGGGACGGGCAGAACGGCAGGGAAGCCTGGGAAGGAAGCTGGGGACAATTGACGACCAGGGACAGCCGATGGCGCGGGCATGCTCCAGGCTGCTGCAGTGCGACAGGCCTCGGGACCCAGATGCATGAAGCTGTCCTACAAGAAGGCGGAATGCCTGCCTGCATCACAGGAGCTAGCGGAACGCCCGTCAAATGCTCAAATGGTCCCCAGAATGGCTGCAGTGCTGAGGAGGCTTTCTGCCATTGTCCTGGGTGTGCTGGAGCTGGTGCTGGCAGCCATTACGTTGCTGCGGGTTGTTGTGGTTGTAGGGATTGCCCTGGCTGCGCGTGTCCTGGCCTACCCTCCAGCATGCACAGCCGTCTGCCTGTGCTGTGGGCAGCAGCTGCACTCCCAGAGCCAGGGGGCAGAGCAGGGGAGCTCGGGAAGGGGGGTGCGGGCCACAGCTACCGCTGATTGCGAGGGGGAGCACCCGAGAGGTGCAATGCATGCCACAAGCTATTCTTCCTCTCGAGCAGACTCTTGCGGAAAGGAGACCAATGGGGTCTCAGACAGTGCCAAAGTGCCAAGATGTCAGGCATGGTCCCAGGACCACTCCCTCTTTGACCAGAAGGTGGACTGCTTGGAGCGAAGGGATGCCCTGCGCGGGCTAGCCTGCGCCGTCCGCAGAGAGTGCCGCTCGACGGCAGTGCCAGCTCGTGGAGACTCTCCTAGTGGCCAGGACTGCCTAATGAGGGGCACATGCGGGGCCCATGAGGGTGGCCCCACATCTCCAGCTGTCGTACTCTCAAGCATGCAGACAAAAAGCACCCCTGCTGGGATGTCTCTCCAGCTCAGCCTTGCTGTTGACATAGGAAGGGGTGCCTGCCCGTCCAATCAATGCACGCACGCCGACACTTTAGCAGGCCATGTGGCCCCTGGCTCCTGCAGTGGCGCTGTCGGTGCTTCTGGGCAGTGGCCATCGGTGGAAGAGTTGCAACAGGAGCTGGACGAGGAGCGGAGCGCCGCAGAGGAGGCCGCCGCAGAAGCTCTACGAATGATCACGCGCTTGCAGGTGAGGCACATGGACTCGTACTCTCACTTGCATGGGTAATAGCGCACCCGGAAAATAACAATTTGATAATATCCGGCGAGATGTACCCTTGAAACCATCAGACTGTCCAAGCTTCGACAGAAGTGCCTCATATATTTTTGGAACCAAATACGAGCGCTCATGTCACTTTCACTTGTCCATTCGGTTGAGCATCTTGCTGCTCGCTGTGTGGCTTGTCAGAGGTGATCCACAAGCTCTGGCATTGCTCTGTGGCTGACCCGCGCTGCCGCCGCTGCTGCAGAGTGAGAAGGCTGCCCTGGCGGCCCAGCTGCGGCAGGCGGCGCAGCGTGAGCAGGAGGCGGCGCTGCAGCACGGCGCGCTGGTGGACGCACTGGAGGGGGCCATTGCACAGCTGGAGCAGGAGCGCGCCGCGCGGCACCGGGAGAAGAGGCACCACCGCGCGCGCTTCGAAGCACACGGGGCACGCTGGCAGCCCGGCTGCGCACGCTTGGCTTTGCTGGACGCATGGCACGAGGGAGGGGCAGTCCCCGTGCAAGTGCAGCCCGTGCTACTAGGAGGGCCGCACGGGGGGGTGGAAAGAGGGGCTCCAGGCCTGCTGCTGGCCACTGCAGCGGAGGACGCGCAGTGGCCACGGTGCGAACCCAAGGAAGGGGCGCAACTGACGGAGGTGAACGAAATGGGGGGCAGGCTGCACTCTGGGGGCCATAAGGCGATAGCAAGCGGAGTGGTCGAAGAGGAGGGTGGTAGAGAGGCGCCAGCTCAGCAGACTGCCCATGACGGGGCAGAGAGTGGGGGGGAAGCATTGCAGAGTGGCGGGAAACTGAGCGATGCGTCGCCAGAGTTAGGGAGTCAAAGGACCAATGCTGACGAAGGACTTGTGGGAAACAAGGGCGGCAGCGGCGCAGGAGTCTTGCAAAGGCACGTGTCGCTGGTCTCGCACCCTGTTGAGGATGAGTGGCCAGACAGAGAGTGCGGGGGTACCGCAGCGCTGGAGCAGGAAGCGGGGGAAGCCGGCGGCAAGGAACAGAGTCCACTGCAGCCAGGGGCAACGGGAGTGGGCTTGGCTGCAGTTGTGGGTGCTAGCCAGCAGGACTACAGCCCCGACAGAGCTCAGCCCCAACCTGGAAGCTGTTCCGAAGGAGACCAGGCCGAAATTGTTCTGCAGCAACAGCCTGGGCGAGAGGTCGCACGAGCTTCCAGGTGCGAGGTGGGGTGCCAGGAAAACAGCTCTGATTGCACAAGTACGGAGCGCTGTGGCAAGCCGGGGGGGATTAGTAAAGCAGATTGTGGGTCGAGCCGTCGAGGCGGCAGTCCTCTCAAGCTTCCAGAGGAAGGCGTCAGTGAGCCCATGAGTGACTGGCTTTTGTCCATCGGAGGACAAGAAGCACGACAGTCAAGGCAAGAAAACGGAGACCACGCTGATAGGTCCAACGAAGGCGCCTGCAATGGAAGAATCCGAGAAACGGACCATGCATTGGTCCGGAAACGGGAAGCAAGCGTGCTCCAGGAGCAGCAGGAGAACGGGGGCGGGGTGCCCAGCCCAGCCACAAGTGAGTCAAAAGCCGCAGACTCCGCGCACCGCAAACAGCAGGCAGTAGAGCTCGCAGATCCGGGTTGCTCGGTGGTGGCAGCGGGAGGTGCGGTGTCGGGCGAGCTGGCGGGGAAGCTGGCGTCGCGGCGCAAGTGGGAGCAGATGTGGGAGGAAAAGGGGCGGCATCTCTGGAGCAGCCCATCCGTGGCCATCAAAGAAAGACCGGTGCGGGGGGGCGTACGGCGATCCTTGTTTGGAGAAGGTAGTCAAGACAACACCACTGGAAAAGCTGGGAGCATCCGAGATCGGTATGATTCTGCAGAGCAGAATGAGCACTGTAGCCCAGGCGACACGCTTACGGCTACCTCGATGCAAAGACCTGAGATTGTCACGTCAGCTACACAGCCCCACACCCCAGATTCGCTTTCCACCGAACTTGCTAGAAAGCTAGCCAGCAGAAGAAAGTGGGAGGTCTCCTCCGAAGTGACCAAATCCTCCGCATGAGAGCACCTAGGAAACAGTACTTCGAGGGGTCGTATTAGAAAAGCAGCACGTGTCATTTAACGGGTTTAGTCCGGTCACAGAGAGATCACGCTTTAGATATTTCGCGAGTAGCTGCCCTAATTGCTAAATGAGCATGTTCGACAGACCGTGTGCAACATTAATGTCATGCCGCTGATCGACACATAAGATCGATTAATCTGACCGATCAACAAGACGTATGTGTAATCAAGAAGTCTGCGCGCAGCGAACTGAGACTTACGCACGTAAGTGGCATGATATGTTGATTGTGTCGGAATAGCACGAACGCGATCGTGAATGCAGTGGCGCTATAAGCTTCAGTACACTGCCTTAAGCGGCGGTATAACTTGCAGCATGGCTCTCATGAAATTGCATCATCGATCCAGATCTAGTTCGTATCATTCGGCCGTAAGTTTGGCCGCGACTCACATGACATGTGATCATATCCATACGTAGCACATGCTTCCGACACGCATGCATGTTGATCGATTTATAGTCGTAAAATCGTATGTATATTTATTAGGATGATGTATACGATACATCCAAGGTTGATGTGCAACGTCGCACACCTCGATGACCTAAGCCTTGAACGTCATAAGGATGCCTCAAACCAAACTCGCATCAACTCGTGCATCGTTCATCATGCTGGCTCTGGAGTCGGCTCGACTTTGCGTTCAACTCTCAACATTTTCAAAGTAATGGACAACGATTTGGTGAATTCGTTGAGGGCATGCGTAGGCCGACACCTTTGAGTGATGGCAATTCAGTCGCTGCGGCCTGCCGCTGCTTTCAAGCGGATGACGTGCATGAGCACGCTGCCGGGGTGAAGTGACTTGCCCAAAGTACGGTGGGTCCGCAGCCAACGTTGGTCGTGCAGTCCAGCTTGAGGACAGCATGCCAGCATGGCGAGCGTGGTGCTTCTCTATAAGAATCCTCGTTGCATCAATCTTCTTCGTAATCTTCTTCGAGTTCCACTTCTTCCTGCACAGCACGGCTTCTCTTAGTCAAACACCATTTTTAAATCAAGGGTTCAAACACAAGTGCTCTTCCATCTTTGTTCAATTTCGAATTCGTATCACGTGAGCAGACTTGTTGGAGGCACATGGCTCTGCTTACTTTGACGCCCGCCGTTTCGTGCCAGGCATGATGGCAAGGGGGCCATTCCAACTTTGAGCGGCAGTGCGGTGCAGGAGGATGCTCACCACCTCCAAGCTCGAGAAGACGACGTATGCAATGACGGCTGCCACCTGGGCCCCCACGAAGTACCAAGCTCGGCTGAAAGTAACGGAGAACGGAGTCAGTTAGATATTTTACGCTCCCTTGTGAGCGAATGTTTTTGAAAGCAGCCAACCGTACACCCAAACAAATCGTTCAAGAGTATCGTCTTTCGATCCTCAACACATCTCGACAAGAACAAGATCCAGACACCGGCCAACAACTGAGAGCACTGCCTGCCCTTCCAACTCCCGCTGGCCCCTCCTACGTAAACTGGCTCACCTCGTCAGCCGCTTCTCCTCCTCCGATCTCGTGTCTTCCTTCTTCACCTTGCCCCCCCACCACCCTCGCCGGGAGGACTGCCCGGGGGTTCTGGTGAATGGTGGGGGCTCACGAGGCATGTCGGGACGAGCGGACAGGACCTCGAGCTCTAGACGCTTGACGTACTTGACCAGGTTTGGATGAGAGAAGGCGCTGGTCTTCAGGGACGTCTCGACCTGCAACCAGGGACAGGCCTTGTTAGTCACAGTCGCCCAGCCGAACTCGAAGGCTTCAAACACTGAAAACGCGAAGAGGTGGCTCTTTGCTTGAGCGTCTCTTGAGGGCCGTCCACTAGCCTGCCGCCCGGCAGCCTGCCAGCACACATGGCAGTGGGGACACCCTCTCCGGACCTTAGGGCTGCGCAGCAACCGATTTCGGCCTCAGGAGGCCAAGCGCCAAGAGGGGCGAGAGACACCAGGGAGGCTGGGCCAGGATGTAACCCCAGCGACGCTGCGGCGCCCAGTTCGTGGTGGCTCACCAGCGGCGCTTTCTCCAGGAAGAGGAGGTGCGCAAACACGGCGGCGTCCACTCTGGAGGGGCGATTCCCAAAGAAGTAGCGCTGCTCCCCTAGTCGGGTGGCCAGCGCCGCGTAGGCGCGCTCCGCCTGGCGGTACACCTCCGCGCGCACGTGCGCCGCGTCCACCTCGCCCGTCTGGAACTGCGCGTCGGCCTGCTTGTGCGCGAGGTACGCCAGGACGCGGTTGAGCGGGAAGGGCAGGGCCGGCGCGTAAGCGTGCTGGCACAGCTTGTAGTTGGCCTCCTCCAGCCAGAGGGAGTAGTGCAGCGCGGCGCGCAGCCGCAGGTGGGCCAGCGCGCTCAGCGCCTCGGCGTCCGCGCGCTCCGCAGCAGTCAGGGCGCTGTCCAGGTCAATGCCCTGTACGCGGAGGAGGGTACAGACATGGGTTCCCAGAGAATCTTAACGCCCTCCATGAGTACGATGCTGAGGGTGAAAGTCTACAACTTTGCGTGCTTGTGCACAAAACACCAGCCCACGAGGACAAGCGATGATCATACTCGATGTGTCAAGTCATGTGCATACCTTGGTCTCCCGTAGGTAGGCGGGTATCCCCCCACTCTCACTCGCCATAACCACCTCGTCGCCATCCTCCAGGGCAGGAATCTGCTCGGCTCCTACTCGCGTGGGCACGTCCTCCACTTGGAAAGCAGCACCAGCAAGTCGGAGGTACACCTGGACAACCAGAAGATACAGTAATCTCATTGTGTAGTCTTGCATATAAACAACTTGATTGGAAGACTCAACTCCGCCTCGACCTGCTTTCATCGGTTCCAGTCGACTCTGTAAACCCATCTGCATTGCCTAATTCGTTAACAGCTTTCTTTCGGACATTCATACGAGTACTGCTACAACGACGGAGCGACTTGTCGTCTGCAAGTCGGCTGTACTTAGAGACTGAGGCATCAATGCGGGCGAGCTGCCATGCCTCACAACTTCTCGTGCTGGCCCAAACACAAAAGCATAGAAACAGCATCGATCCAGCTCCTCATTCGCCAGCGCTTGGCATCCACCACCAGTGGGCGTGACTAGCACTGTCAGCAATGCTGCCGCCAGGTGGGGCCAGAGGAGGGAATGTGTCACGCATACCTGCGCCTCTATGCAGGCCACGTCAATGGAAGGTAAGTTCCAAGCAGGAGGGTGCTGTAACAGGGTGAAAACCATGATGCCGGATCAGGCTAGTAATGCATGCGGCGTGCCGGCACGCCCAGCACTCACTGCCTCAGGGCTTTGCGCGTATATGTGGCCACCACCACCAGCTGCTGATACGTAAAGCAGTTGCCACAGGATGCAAGCCCCCCGAGAAAGAGTGGATTCTGGGATAACGCTAGGAGATTAGGGATCAAAATGGGCTAGGAGGGACACCGCCCTTCGGGCGGTATCCTCCTAGTACGGGTTCAATGGTTCGAGGCTCTGCCAAGGACAAACCGCCGGCCGGGTTTCCAAGCTGACAAGGCTTTGTCTTTGTGCTCGGTCGATGACCCCGGTGTTCCTCCCCGGGCGCTTCAAAATATAACCGGCCTACCGTACGGGACCCTTTACCGGCTCACCTTAATATTTGAGCGCTTATCTGCAATGCTGTGATCAAATCTGAACCAATTTGTGATCAGTTTTCGCTGCATATCCTCTTTTTCAGACCCTCATCTAGGGCTGCAAACGGATTAAATTTTGGCCAAGAGGAGGTCCTTGCAGCCCTGAAAACCTTTGTTTTTGGTCATAAAATGCAACAAGACTAGAGGTATCGGCGATCAGCGTAGACTGGGACAAGATAACAAAAAAGTTGATCCACTTCTGGATCAGCTCGATCCACTTCTGGACCAGATTCGGTTCTGGGGCTCGTACGGTAATTACTATGTCATAGCAGGTCAAATTCTGGGTGAATTTTAGATGCTGCACAGTCGAAGAAATTGGTTTTGCTGCGCGAGCAAAAAATCTAGGTTATAGAATGCACTCGCGCGAAAATCCAATCTGCAAATTGCGGCACGTTTCCCGGAATTTCCTCAGGATGCAGCTTGGCACGTGAGAAAGGGGTATCTCCTAGCCAAAAAGAACGGCACCGGAATGCTGTTGACACTGACGGAACGCAATCCGGTGGAGTCAGGAGTCTGTCGACGTGGCAGTGTCACAAGGACTAGCTGCCTAGGCTTTTTTTTTTTTTTTTTTTTTTTTTTTTTTTTTTGGAAAATACCGACTAGCTAGTAGTAGTAGCTAGCTGCGGCCCGCTGGCGAAATGCGGGCTGGCGAACTGATGACAATGTGGGCTGGCGAAATGCAGCACTTGTTTCTCGAGAAACCCACATTCTCAGAGTCGGAGGTTGAGAAGTGGTATTAGTAGGTAGCTAGCGCAGAGGATCTGCTCATCAACATGGCCGCTCTAGCGTTGCGGTCGGCTGCTGCTCCTGCGTGTGCGGCATTGACATTTTCGAGCCCAGCAAGTCCGGCCGGCCAAAGTAATCTCCGAAGTGGCGGGTGCTCCTTCCTTGCCTCCTGTTCCCAGCTTGTGACGCAGGCTCCTTCGTCTGTGGCTCCACCTCAGCGGCATGCTAGCGTGAGGGCAGCAGATCCTGACCTGGAAGACTTTGAAAAAAGGCTGGAGAGCTTGCGGAGGGTGCCCCGAGGGGAGGGTGCAAAGGCGCAAAAGCGGAAAGGGGCAGGGGCAGAGGAGCCAAGGAAAGGAGACGACAAGAAGGTATAGGCAGCAAAATAAAGGCAAAGAGCACATCGTACTGCCCAGAAAGTGCTGCCGATAAGGATCAGGAGTACACATTGTTGCCCTGACATGATTTTTAACACCCTGCTAGATGTTGGGAGGTGCAAGTCTAGTGAAGCCTGCTAGACTTGCAATGTGAGGTCTTTGCCAGCAACCCAGGCTTGTGAGAGAGGGTTTTGCAGCACACTATTGTGGTGTTTGGGCATAGGTACCACCACCATTTCAGGTAGATAGAAGCTTTTAAATTCCTGCTGTTGTCAGCTCCCTGCATGATAGATATCGGGGTAGTCACTTCTCAACTCCACTCTCCAACCCACTGCAGGAGGTTTACCTTGAGCCTGTCTCACTGCAAGAGCCTGCAGTCAATGGTGTTCCTTTGAGCCTAGGATTTGCACCATATGCAGAGATTCTGAATGGGCAGCTGGCATTGCTGGGGCTTGGGGCCCTGCTGAGTGTAGAGCTGTACACGGGGGGAGCATTGGTCAACTTCCATGAAGGTACTTCTAGAGCTTCTTGTCAATGGACCTTCGCGCAAGGAATTTATTTATACCACATGGCTGCTGATTGCACCAATCCATTAAGTTGGAGGTTGCAGCAAGTGAGAGATTGGTGCCATCTCGCCGCTCTTTTTGAAGTTTTTGGAAGTTGCCAGATTACCCCGTGTTCTTCTTTGTCAATCAGACACTTCAACCGTTCTTGTAGGTTGTTGGAATTGCTTGATTCGGACGGCAATCTTTCAGCAAAAAGTTGCCATCTTGTATCTGATATTTGCTCTTCTGGCTACACCGGTGCATTCGATGCACACAATGTACCCACCAATCATGGTGTACTGTATGCAGGTGGGACTATTGGCACTCAAGCCTATTTTATTCTGGGGTTGAGTGCAATGTTGATCAAGTTCCAAAAAGAGAAAATAAGTGTATGGCCGGAGGGCAAGAAGTAGCTAAAGTAGGCAATCAATAGGGCTATTCTGCATCTCTTGGTGGCTTCGTAAAGCATATCAAGAGCTGCAGCTTGAATTGGACTGAAGCTGCGTGAAACAAAAAGTTTGGTTGGTGACTTAGATAGCAAGTTCAGTTGCTCACATAAGGTTCGCATATTGAGTCAGTAACTCGACATATGGGCTGCTGCATGATGTTCTCTTTTGATTGGTTCAGTTTGTAGGAGCATAGCAGCCCATAGACCTGTTGGAAAGCTGGTGCGCAGGCTCCACATCTTAAGATTCAACAATTCGATGGCCTCAATCTTCCCCACTGTGCATAATAATCTCGGTTGAATGCATCTGGCAAGGTCTGATGAAATCTGATCCCTTCGACAATTTGAAAGCGCGGGCCGGCCCCAGGCTCACTAGCTAAAGCTATATGATGTGTCAATTTCTGCACGCATACTAAATCCTTATATACATGCATATGTAGATCAAACGATCCCTGTTTCCCTATAACTTCAGCGTTCTGTACAGCTATCGTTATATCTACTTAATCAAGCCATACGTACAGAAAATTGGCAACGTGATCCTGCAATTATAGGCCCGCGGGCCGGCCCAGGTCATGCTGCGGCATTCCAGTGCAGGGCCCGTCCTGCACTACCCTACCCCGGAGCTGAACGGGCCCTGCGTGACCAATCGTAGAGCTTGCGTGACACCCATAATCGGATCTAGCAGTTGCAATGATGGCATAATACCAGGCCTAGTACGCATTTCTTAAGCACGCATACAGCTGCGACACCAGGCTCGTGCATCAGAAGGAATGCACACGCCTGAAGATCCAATACGGATGCTCTTGTCGCTTCCAAAATGGATTGAAATGATTAATACATGCAATATAACAAGATGCGGTCCGAACTATAATCACTGTCACTCAAACAATGCCCATATTGATGGGTCAATTACTTTAAGCAGCTTTACCTTCCCCACTGAATGAATACTACGCTATGTATGTTCCTTTATCTTCCCCAATAAGATTTACAAGACAAAGCTAGGCTCGTCACAAAGTGGTTAGCATAATGTATGTGAACTTGTATTTAATTCGATCTGTACAATGATCTATGAAAACGGATTTTGCTCCTGAATCTTTGGGCTACCCAATCTAAGATGCATTTCGCAAAGAATGATCACCATCAACGTGGCTCTATATCTAGCTTGCCTAGGTTCCTGCGCAGCTCTTCTACTCGGCTGTCGAAATCAACGGACAAATCTGTACATATGTTCCTTCAAGCGGCTCGCATCAATCTTATCGAAAGTCTTTCATTTGCGGAAAGGACTCGCAGGGGGTATCCGTGTGCTTGCCAGTCACATAATACAAGGTCTGAGCGTTGCATACGTAAGGATTCTTCAGACCGCATTGCTAAGATCCACCAAACGACCCTCCAGCAATGTCTCGAAATTCGACACCCGTCAGATCCTCAAGCAAGCCCCAACGTCGAACCTACGCGACGAAGCAACTCGTGCCTGAAAGAGTGGAGCCAAAGACCACTTCAGAAATCGACGTGAGAGAATCGGACTGGGTCAGCTAGGAAGTGCAGATTCCACTGCTAAACAAGCCTCGTAGCCAGCCTGGTAGACAGTCGTGCCCGGAACGCGGTGGCTATGCAAGCACGACCAGAGGTGAGGACTTACTGCAAGCGCGCCCTGTCCGTGCCTGCCTGCATGAGCATGCCCTTGTTCTCCTGCGCCCTCCTGGTCATGACCAACGCACAGATTGATGACGACCGGAAGAGTGCGCATGTTGCACACAAGCGATTGCATCGCAGTGCCAAGAAAAGCAAAATCGAGGACAAAGCGACAGTTCCTCAAGATTGACAGGAAAGAACCCCCCAATCCTAGCAATCCTCTCAAGATAAGGCGAAAGGACGAAGAGCAAAACTTTCATCAGGATAAGCGCTGATATTGACACCGTGCACATCAGCCCTCAACCTCTGTCATCTAGGAAACAATCCACTGAACGAGATAGTGCTCTTACCTGATCAAGTAAGGCACTGCACAGATGAGACGTGACGTCAGATAACAGTCAACCCTTGTTCGCAGATGTGGAATCGCATAGCCTCCAAAGAAAAAAGATTCGCGATCAGACCGCAGGGCCATCTACTGGATCTACTCGCTGCAACCGGGCGAAGCAGACCCGACACAGGCTGCTATGCTCGACTACAACGGGCAGACAGTCATCGTGCCCCCACTCACTGACAGCATCCAGCGAGGCAAACGGGATGAGCTTGGACGCGTTGAAGCCCGAGCGTGCCAGTGCGAGTGAAAGGCCGTCAGCCATGCCCTGCAGGGGGGGCAGCGGGCAGTGGTGGGGTGAGGCAGCAGGTGGGGGGGCCGGACAGGGGGTCAGAACATCAAAAGTGTGTCGTGGCTTCCGACGCACTCATGGGCAGCGCCAGCCTGTAAGAACCGTCGTGTGTGCGTCGGTGAGTGTGAGTGTGTTTGCAATGGCCGTGACATTGTTTGAATTTCGCGGAGAACCCTGAGGAGGGGTCGTGGTGCCATCTGCAAGCGGCCGAGTGCGTGAGTGCGGGGCATGGGGACTAATTGACCGGTCGTGAGGCTGTACCACAAGGGGGCCCGCCACTCACTCGTGTCTTCCAGACTTCCAAACGGGTGCAGCTTGCTGCACAGATAGCCCGCCTGTCCGATCGCAAGCGAGAGCGCATCGGCCATCCCCTGCAGCAGAAAACGGTCTCGAGCGAGTGGGTCCTTTGCGGAGACACGGGAGCCGGGGCTTCGACTTTGCCCCAGGTTGAGGAAACGGAAAGGGGGCCGTGTGTCGGCGGAAACGGCTAGGGGCGAGGAGGGCCGCAATCTGTGCACGCCGCACTCCAAACTGCTGTCCGACACATTGCTGGGCTGCCTGTAAGACGGTGCCTGTCTCACCACTGACTCTGGCTTCGTAATGAAATATCTGCCCCGCTCAGCACAGCGTTGCCATTGCATACTTACAAGCGAGTGGCAGAAGAACGACGGACAGACAACTCTTGACCAGCAAGGATCGGCCGAAGTCTTGAAACAAAGCTTGCTCCACCAAGATAGGTGGCTCCAGCGACCTCGTGAAAGCGACCTCGCAGCATCCTCCGCCACAACTCCCACGGGACACCCCTTTGCATGAGGGTCTTCAGCCGCGTCGATGGCTGGCTGCCTCCGGAGCTTTGCCGAACATGCACTCCCTGGAGCGTGTGGCGGGCTGTGTGCTGTTTGCTCACCTTGAGCTGTGCGAACTGCAGGCGCTCGTCCTTGCGCGCCAGGCCCAGGGCGTCCGCCGTGCTGATGGCGCGCCGCACGGACGCCGCGTTGTGGCTGGCCAGCACTACCTGCACCCACACCACCACCGCTCAACTCAGCGGCCATGCCGGAGCCAGCACATCACACGTGTCCCGCGGCTCATCCTCGTGCACACAAACGTTCCCACAATTGCAGCGCAATTTGCCGTTCGACTTTGAAAGCGGCTGGCACGGCATGCCCGCCATGGCCTCTCCCCAGACCTCTGTGAGGGGCTTACCGCATTGCTTTTGGCGCTCTTCGCTGCGGTCTCGAGCATGAGGCGCGCACAGCGATCGTAGTTGGCATGCGTGGCCTCGATCCCGGCCTGGATGGGGGTCTCGTAGCTGCCCGCTGCCGCGCGCTGTGTCTCCTTCACAATGTACGCACCTGCAGGCAGCAAGGTCAACCAGGGGCGGCAGGAATGAGGCCAGCGATGTGTCGTGAGCAGGGGGTGCTGACACAGGTTTGCGAGGCCATCAAGGCACCAGCATGACAAGCAACCAGCGCAAATACCGACTGCCCGCATACGCGTCTTCATGTGATCAGTATTAGAGGAGTGGAGACGTTAGCTGCCCCCTCAGTTATCATGACATCCTAGGAGACGAGCCCAGAGCAGCCGGCTGCGCTGACCTCTGACGAGCTTGGCCGCAAAGCCAACGTTGGCGCTGCGGGCGGCCTGGATGGCCAGCTGGAGGCGGGGCAGCGTGTCCTTGAGGTAGCACTGGAACGTGTTCACCACCAGCGGGAAGTCGTGATTGAACTCCAGCGCAGCCACACCCGCCAGATAGTCAATGGCAGGCTGCAACAACGTGCATACGGAGACTGTCAGCAGAGCTAGACACCCCAGTCGACCGCAGTTAGAGCAGGGCATGCTCAGAACAGATCCAGCATTGTGGCAGGGCACAGCTCAAACTCATTGCTCTTGCTCCCGCTTGGTGGTGCGGCGAGGCATAGAAGGTACCTGGACGGAGAAGTACTCGGCGTCGATGAGCAGGGGCAGGTGCAGGTCATGGCACGCCCGGCACACCGCGCGCAGCCGCTCCAGGCACTCCTCCAAGCTCTGCACCTCTTCAGGGGACAGCGGGGCAGGCTCCGCTGCAGCCAGGCACAAGGGACTCAGTCGCTGTATCCAGCAGAGGTGAGGCCCTAAGAAGACAGCTGCTATGCGTGAGAGTCACCAGCGTATTTCTACGACGCCGAGATCCAAGCGCGTCCAAGCATTTGATGGATTCCTGTAAGAATTGTTTCGGACCCCTCCATTTCAGGTGCCTTAGGCCCTGGCGCTCACCCTGGGCGGGGAGGATGCTGCCGGGGGCCAGCACGGGGAAGGAGGGCCGCTTCCAGGGGAGGTCCACCGATGGGTGCTGATGCTGCCAGCGCAACAGGGCACTGCCACAACAACGACAACAAAGAAGGGGGCCTCAGGCAGAGTCAGGAGAATGCTTGCAAAAATTCCTTCAATAAGGGGAAAGGACTTCTGACAGAGCGCTGTTTGAGAGTGCTAGCAGGACTGAAACTAACCATGCCAGCTGACTCCAGTGGTGTTAGACACAAGGTGGCGCCAACTAACCTCGCTCGCTCCAAGACAGGCAGGGGCACAAACGAGGTGATCTTGACAACGGAATGGCTGGAGCAGTGGCGTGGTAGGGCGGCCACATGGCGCAGCGTCTCCAGGTTGCCAGCCAGGTTCTTGTCACAAGTAGCCGCGTCCATCGCATCCTCAACACTGCAAAAGCAAGGAAGAAAAGATCTCAACGGCAACTCACCTTGCAACTAAGTTCAGTTGACCCCTGTGTGGTCAACAACCCTCTAAAATATTGGCGCCAGCAGTTGTCATTGAGCAGAAACCGAAACATCACCACATAACTTATGCCTTCATAAGCCTTGCAAGAAAGCGACCAATCAACCAATATTATGTAAACCTCATAGTCGTGCTCAAAGTAAAAAACTGGGAGATCCTCAGCTTTGTGCAGGAAATGACATGACTCGCTTTTGCCGCGCACCTGTAATCCAGGATGCTCCTCAAACCCAATTCTGAAGTTCTCAAAAGGGTCGCTTTGGCCTCCTCAATTGTGCCTCCTGCGTGGATTCGAAGTGAAGTGAGAGATGGGGTCCGACAACATGCAAAGGCAGGCCAGCAGCTTGCACAGGACATGCCAACCGTATCTATGACGTGGAATTCGATCCCTGCGATTAGATGCCTTGCCTGAGTTCCAGGGGCGGCCAAACCCCACCTGAGAAGCAGGCCCCTATAGGACTGCCACCTGCTACCCGACAGGGTTGACAGGGATGCAAGAAGACGCTTGGGCCACCGCATGAGAAGTGAGCCTTCAAAGGAACATCACTCCCTTTCTCAGACCTCTCGGACCACGACCTCCATAAAGAAGCTACATAATCGTGTGCCGGCACTTACCCGCACAGAAGTGAGAATATGCTGTCCTCCGCACAACCCAATTCACAGGTGCTGCAAACAACTTGTTCTTCATAAGGTCTGACATCAGTAACTTTGAGCTTGCATCCACCATGAGCGAACTTCCCACCAATGACAGATTAAACACCCCTTTTGCAAGTTCTCCTGTGCTGAGGGCAGAGTAAAGTCTCTCAGTGTCCTCCAAATTCAAAGGATCTGCGGAGCAGGCCGCCTGATCTGCTGCTTGAAAGGACCCTGATCCAAAATCGTCAAAGGACGCTGTTCCCACTGGCCCTAGCTTGGGTGCGGTACTCTCAGGGGCAGGCTTTGAGGCCACCAACCCTCCATGGATGTCCCTGCGACAGCAATCAATGATTCCAACGCGTGGGCGGACGTGGCGAGCAACCTGCACCTCCAACAACTTTCCCAGACCAGCCATCGGACCGGGAGCCATGAATGCTGCCAGCGCTACGATAGTGAAGCATTGACTTTGGAGATGCACCAAGAAAGTGATCCTGTTCTGCATGCGCGGGCGCCTCTTTGCAATTCTCTTCTGTACCGGTACGTCACTCACTTGGAAATTAGGGTTTGGTCATGGTGGTCTCTCGCTGTAGGTTTGAGTATTTGCCGATACGAGAGAGACCGATACGACCGTAGATTGACAAGACGCTGGAGGTCGGCCTCGAGGCTCGACCGTCCGATAGGATCAGCTGCGACCTCTGGGGGGCCGCAATGATCTGTCGACACAAGGTATGTTGACACAAGGTATGTTGCTATGTAATTGGCATTGCATGATCTTTCTTCCCCATTTCCTCAGCCCCTTCGAGTATAATTTATATGATGCTTCCACCATATCTACCAGATGTCCGAGTCAGATGACAGTGTACTTGATCAGTGTAATACTGTAAAAGCTCATGGCAAACTTGCCTCGTGATAGCAGCTACCTAATTCAGATGGAACATGCAACGTCGAACTTCGACATGGGCCGGGATTCGTTTTAGACCCATGTTGAATAATTGGTGGCTCGCTGTCAGTTCAAGCACTGCCTAGTTCGGGCCGGGCCCGTTAACCACCACTGCGGGGCTGCAAAGACGATTGAGCAATCGATCTGCCAGTAAAGTCACATGTGGCAGGGCCTCCGTAGCCGGAGCCACCAAGATGATTAGGCATCGCATGCATATAGTGACTAGATACGGTAGCTTGTACGAAACATGCATAAAAAATCAGCCAGTGCATTGTTGACCGTCCTACATGTTAGGGCCGCGCATGGCAATGTAGGTACGTACATCACAGAATGATGTGCTACTAAGTTCGAGCTCACGTGTGCAAGATCTTACTAGTTCCACGGTTTCCTCGGATGAGAACACGATGGAAACGAGGCAAGGTCACCATTCACCACAAACAGTCTCGAATAAGCAGAACATAAAGTTGGGCCGGAGATTTAGTTGACCCGAGAAGCTTGGCACGAGTGGAGCAGATACGAGTCGAGTTCACTCATGTTCATGCTCTCTGTAATCAGGTTGAGGCTTAAAAGAGGTGGCACCGTTGTTCTAGCCAGCATTCAAGTGTCGTTGTCTCGTCTCCTCTTTCCTTAACCCCTCCTGCCTTCTCTCTCGATAGAAGCTCCGCGTTCTAAGAGCTAGCCAGCCATTGACTACGCTGCCGAGCGCACACACTCCTGCCAGGATCAGGAAGGTGAGTCGAAAACAATGCGCCCCGCTACAGGTGGGTGGACAGTCTGGTCGAAGAGCCGGCGCTCTCCCTCCCCGGCTGCCCGGCTCCGCCGCTACAGCTGACGCCCAAGCCCCTGCACGAGATGCCCGGGCCTGCCTCTTGGGCCGTCCTCCATGCAGACCCCAGCTCTCGTCCGGTTTGCCTTCAACGGCCAGCATGAAAGGCGTGGTAGCTGTGCTAACTAGCTTCCGGCTGAGCGTGCAGCTGCCGCTGGACTCGGCCGGCCAGGCCGCTCGTCGTTGTCGCCTGGCCTCCTTGTCGTAGATCCAACCTGTTCACTCACCGTTATCAAACAACTCCCTCTACTTCGACTGGGTTGCTGTGAAACTTGTGGACGGCCACTTGAAGGCTTCACGTCCTTGATACGGCCGCGGAGTTAGAGAGCGAGGGGCAGACCTGCTGCCTCCGGGCAGAGTCCCGCTGGTGGCAGCGCGAGGCTGGAGTACGGGGCGTCACCTGCTAGGCGTGCCGAGAGGAGGTACGTGGAGGCGGGGCTGCCCATGGCGAGCACGTTGTAGAGCGTGCCGAAGTGCGCCAGCCCGAACAGCTCGCTGGCCGTGGCGGCCATGAGCGCCCACTGCCCGCCGTACGTGACGCCGGCCAGCACCGAGCCCACGTGGAGGCCCCCGGGGACGGCGGCCGCGAAGGAAAGGTGCCCTGGAGCACGAGCCAAGGCAGCAACGGAGCAGACTCGCCAGCTGGAGGCTCACTCCAATTTTTGATGTCAGATGGATTACCGAAGAGCAACTTTCAACGATCTACATCTCGTTAGCAACCAAGCGTTCAAAAACACAAAATGGAGAAAGCGTGTGAGCAACGTGGCGAGATATATCAAGCCGCTGCCTCTCCCTTGCTGTGCGAGGCTCACCCGCTGCCATGGCCGCCTGGACGAAGAGCAGGAAGAGGGGCCGCGGCGCCCCCCGCTCGCGCACATAGTACTCGGAGACGGCCCCGCCCGCGATGCGCCCGAGGAAGCTCCAGACGTTGACCAGCCCCACCAGGACGCCCACGCTGCGGGCCTGCCCGAGAGCAGCCCCGACCTGGGCCAGGCTGCGCACACGCACCACAAGGGCGGGCTCAACACACGAAAGAAAGAAATCACGGGGCTTGGATCCAGTTCAGGATTCCGAGAGTTGCCACTGAAATACTGATCAGGCAGACGGAGCTTCGGGTTTGGATCCACGAATGGGGTCCTTGTGGTGACCCTTACTCGATGCCCCGATGCCCAGAACTCAAAGACCGAGCTGTCCAAACATCACGAACAGGTTAGTTCGTGCGGTCTCGGGCGTCGGTCTCTTATTGTGTGCATAGGCCCAATGTCGCCACGGGTTGGGCCTTGAGGAAACACGTAGTCAAATGTACTTCAAAGACAGCAACTTTCAATTACCAGATTTCGGAAACTTTATTCAGGGCTGGGGTTCGCATGAAAGTCTGGTGCCAAGAAACTTCATTTCAAATCAAGGAGTGCCTTCCCTGCGGACCCATGACAAGGTAGGCGTCATCAAACGCAGCACTGTGTAACGCATGAGCTTTTTCTACCGCTATCCAAACAAAAGCTCCCAAAAATTTCGATGAGCATGATTAGGTGCCTCCATCTGCTTCAAATCAAACAGAATAGGAGCTGGCCCTCACTTGTTGATGGCGGTCAGGCCGCAGCCCGCTCCAATGATCTGCGACGTGCAAAGCAGCCAGAAGTCCGCCCCCTGTACCGCTTGCCCCAGCGTGTGGTCCGAGCCCCGTGCGGGCCTTGTACTCTCGCGCACTTGGGCCCCACCCTCAGCGCTCTCCGCTTCCGTCGACCTGGCTGCTGCATGGGGCTCTGTGCTTCGCAGGCCGCCCCTCCTGTCATTTGTTTCCACCACGGAGCGGCTATCCCAAGGCCCGGGCATGAGCTGCGCATGCACGCCCTCTGTGTTCCTCTGCCCCGCTGCCGTGTGGCCCGTTCCGTCCTCGAGCAGGTTCTGCGCTTCCGGCTCGTTTGCCTCTTGCCGTCTGAGCCAGGCGCGCAGTGAGACGAGGGCGGGGGCGAAGAGCAGACCCAGGATGCCCGCGGTCAGACCGGCGCTCAAGCGCATGCTGCCGGGCAGCAGCTCCTGAGTGGACAGCAAACGTGCAGTATGCAGAACGAAGGGCCTAGAATTGTCGGCGGAGGGCAATGGGTGCCGCACCATGCATCTTGATCAACAATCTATGCCAGTATTGTCTTTAAACCGTGGGTGATTGGGCATGCTAGCAACTGGGCAGGACGGTTTAAGCCGCCACTGCCGTTGTTGCGGCTTGTGGCTCACCCGGGCCAGCATGGCGGCCAGCAGGAGGGCGGCCAGGAGCAGGCTCGCCCCGTACAGGGCCAGCAGCGTGGACGTCTCCTGCGCGGGCTCGCTGTCCTCATCGCCAGCTGGCGGCTGCTCTCGAACTAGAGGGGACAGCAGGACCGCCACCACCGCCGGCAGCACCGCAATCAGTAGCAAAAAGGAGACCTGCACAAGACAGCCAGGAACCTGTCGCGACGAGGGGTGCATGGCTTGTCTCGCAGGCATGCTGGGGTGGCACAATGTACGGACCCTCGCAAGGCATCAACAACTTGAGTGGGACTGCCTTGACAAGCACTACTCTTTCAATTCGCTTCTCGACTTCTGGAGGCGATTGTCCAAGCAGAGGCAGCAGCTGAGAAACAAACAGCTCTACAGTTCACTTTCAATGTTTCATCAGACATGCAGGGGGCTGAGCGACCTGATCCGGCGAGTAGAGCACGAGGTAGAGCTGTGTGAAGATGGCGCCGCTGAGGCCAATGAAGCCCTTGAGCAAGCCCAGCACCATGCCGCGATTGTGGGGGAAGGTGCGCAAGCATGTCACGAGCACAGCCGTGTTGAAGAAGGTGGCGCCGTTGGTCCCTGCCAGCGGCAAGGACAAGGACGGGACAGTCAACGGAGGACACAGCAGAGGTGAGCCGGGGATACTTTGAAGTGCAGGGCCTCTTCGTGGCCGTCATCTACCAGGTCCACAAAAGCATTCAAGATGCTGCATAGATTGAAGCTGCTTGGATGAGCAACTTTGCCACGAAATCTGCGAAGACATTGCGCCTTGGTCCAGCTTTCAAACAATGATAGGACAGAGGTCCCTTGCGTACCTAGGCAAATGAGGATACTTGTTCCCCACAGTGGCGGTTCCGGAATCTTTGCCGTAACGGCCAGCCAGAGGCCCAAGTAGCCCGCGAGGTTCTGGGTGGCGCCTATCAGTAGAAGGGCCCATGCTGGCAGCACATCGCACAGCACGCCTGACAGAATGCCCACATTGCCGCCCACGTCCTTGGCCACCGCCAAAGTGTCCAGCCGCGTCTGCAACAAAGCATGCCTAAACAAGTGACATCCTTGATGACCCGAATGCCGGCCACCTTTGCACCAGACACCATACCAGATTCTTGAGCTTGTAACATAGGATGAGCCCAACCCTCAAGCCCAGAAAGTTACAGCGCGCCCTCAGCATTGCGCGGCCTTTACTGGGGTCTCGTCCAAGCCAGCTTCTGGATTAATACATAACCACACCATGATCAACATTCTAATCTCTTGCAGATTGCTCTTCATCGATGAAAAAGCCACAGCATCTTGCACATGGGCACCCACCGCCCGGTGCGCAATCTGGCGTTCCAAAACTCCAGAATCCAATGAACCCTGACTCAGGGCCAAGTGGGCGATGCAGGGGTTGGTGTGCTATACCTGGTCATACCGCAGCTTGTCTTTAATTGCGGCGCTGTAGATGGCGAAGTTGTACGAATTGCCCCCACACGACTGGATCCACATGCAGGCCACCAGCAAGCCCCACTTGCTGGCCAGCCCAGCTCCCGCCATTAGTGCACGCTCGTTCTGCAGCACGTCACGTTGCAGCTGCCAGGAATGCTCTCGATTGCACTGCAAATGGGCTGATGCGGCGGTCAATGCTGACTGAACAAAAGGGCAGGAAGTCACAGATCAGAGTGAGCCAATTTGCCACCATCCTTGGAGCACGTCAATGGTGCGATTAGGGTGAGATTGCACAGGATGGACCTTGGCGCGAGAATCATGCTTGACGAAGTGTCCCTGTGCGCCACCAGCACATATGTACAGTACTCGGGCCAACGTCGCTGCAATGCCTAGGTACTATTATTTTGATCGTCTCTGTTTGAATGGTGCTCAGCGGCCATCAACCAGACCCTCCAGGCCCTGGCCCTGGGCCTCAGGCTCCACTTCTGTTCATGCCAATGGTTGAAGCGACCATCTGCAACAATAAGAGGAAATATTAGGATTTATCGAACAGTCGATGGATCGATTCATTTCAAACAGAATTCGAAAATGAGGATGTTTTGTAGTCCTGTCAAAGCCGCTTTCTAAATCAGGTTCACCACGATTACTTAACATATTGGAACGGGAGGCAGAGCCGTTATATGCATTCAAGGGATCCCTGCCTCCACCTGAGGCTCTAGTCTGACAAAGAAAGCAGAACAATGTCAATTTGCAAGTTCCAGGTTGAACTCGGAAATTGAACGGCCCGTGCAGATTCGAAACACTTCTGCCATTCCAAACAATCTTGTGTCTCACTCCAAACAAGGTCGCAGCACTTCCGCCAACGTTTGAGTCGTGGGTGCAAAGGACCTTGCATTTGGCTTGCAGCATTGTTCACGATCCAGAATGGTGGGCGAGTTCCTGAGGAGGAGGAAGCCAGAAGCGTCAGCAAACCACCCTGCTGAAGGTGCTGCTCTGCTTCCTGATGGGGCGTCTTCCGCTGACGATGATTCCAAGATGGTCCCTGTCTGGGCGGAGCCGCTCTTGTGTGGCAGCAAGGCGGCTCACCCGCAGCGGCCGTGCCTGGGCGGCGAGTGTGAGCTGCTGCACTTGCCGGCCAGCTGTGTGGCCCGCGCGTGCCGCGTGCCGCGCGGGGGCCGCGGCATGGTGGTGGTGTGCGCAGGGCCGGAGCGCTCCGGCTCCACCTGGCTCTTCAATGCAGTGCGCCTCATCCTGCAGGTGAGCAGCGTCGCGCCAGGTTTGGAATAGGAGGAGCAGGAGGAGGAGCGGTGGCAGCCAGCCTGCGGGCTCGTGTGCCAAGATGTTACTCGTTTTTAGGGTTAGGAGTGAGGGTCCACTTGTGAGGGCTTCATGGCTTCATGGCTTGGACATCTATTTCTCGCCTGCTGAACCTCGGTCTCGCCGCGGTTCTATTGACTAGAAGTAAGGCACTTCCGGAGTGGGATTCTCCACAAGAATATGACCATGGGCGGCACTAAACAAGACTTGCATAAATAGCACACGGGCTTAAGGACTTGACATCAAATCGTACACCGTTTAGACGTCTGACGTTGCGCAGAGCGCAGGTTTACACCATGTTGGGGCAGGGCTCAGGAGTCCAGCAAAGGAAGCATTACACCGTCCTATCTGCAGTACGGCTAAGCCAAGAGCACGCCCAGCCCTGCATTAGGTGCTCACTTCTTGACAATACTGAATGAAAGCGTTGCTGGGGTCAGTGTGCGCTCCCAGCAGAACTCTAGTTGTGTCTTGCTCCCCTGCGCAGGCTACGGGCGAGCGCGTGCACAGTTACTGGATCCAGCATCTGACGCAGAGTGTGCTTGTGAAAAGGTGAGGCACCGCGTCTCAATTCTGTTTCCGCATGCCAGCGTTTCATGGATGGGTAACTCAGAATGCTGGTTACTGGAGCAGCTGTAGCCGTAGCTGTATACCACCACCACTCAGCCCGCGTCAATATGTGACATCAGAGTCAGACTCTCCAGTCACAGTATGTACCGGTATCCCCCAATCAGCCTGGCGCACCAAAATATCCACCGTGAGTGGATGCTTATACTGAGCTACGGCAAGGGTATGTAAACGTCACTGCTTCTTGTCCCTCACTCTCGTCTGGCCCCAAATTTTCTGTGCACCACTCACCCACCACTTCTACCTTCATGATTGCGCAGTCGCGGTTCTTTCATGACTGGCCTTGTTGCAACCTCAGCCAGACTCTTCATATGGACTCTTCGTCGTCCAACCTCCCAACTATCCTCGAGGCTTGCTTGGAGCCAAAGTAAATGCTAGTCAGACGACTTCCACAATCCACATTGAACGCCTGGCTCTGGTCACAAGTACCTGCCCGCTTGCTCTCACTCCATGTCCTTGCTTGTGGCAGGGGCCTGTGCAGGACGGGCCCCGACGCGGCACACGTGGTGGTCAAGACGCACCACTGGTCGTCCGAGTGGGACCCCGCCAGCGTGGACGTCATCTTCCTGACGGAGCGCGACATTGCGGGGGTCGTCCGCAGCTACCTGCGAGTTGGCTGGCTCAGCCCTGGCCTCGAGTAAGCCCCGCACACCCAGCAGGCGGGGCGGCGGAGGAGGCCGCTGGCAGGCTGGGCCGACCAGGGTCAGGCAATGCGTACATGTGCTCTGGTGGCTTTGAGCTGCATGAGCTTCTGCTGCACTGATTTTCCATACTATTATGTTTGAAGTGGTCCTAACAGCCGTGTATCAGCCAAGCGCTTGTTCGTAGTAGTGCCAGCAAATGCCATCAGCAGAAGAGTCTGGAAGGAGTCGAAGGGGACCCCTTGTATGGCCCTTCTTTTGGCCCCGTACAAATTTTCAAAAGATGGTCGAACATGAGAATCGTTGTGCACTCAATTGTGCCCCTGTAGCATCCTGGTGTGTCCTCTCTGCGGCCTCTCCACCCTGAAAGAGACTGGCTGCATCACCGTACGCTCCGCTGAGCCGTGTCATGGGCGACCGTGCAGTCACATCGTGCCCGTGATGGAGCAGTACGTGGCGGAGCATGCCAAGTGGAAGGCCATCTGCACGCAGGTCGTCCCCTTTGAGGCTATCTCCAACCCCAGCGCAGCTGAGCGGGAGCAACTTGCGGCGCTGGGCCGCCGCATCTTGCCAGAGGGCGCCGTAGTGGACTATGACGCCATCTCCGGGCAGGTCGCGGCGCTGCCCGTGCCCACGCACCACATGGACGTCGTCTCGAAGCTGTGGCCCGCGCATCTGAGCAGCCGAGGGCCGCTGACTCGGGAGCCCGTAGGCAAGCTGTCAGAAGCGGAAGCAGTGGAACTAAAGCAACGCCTAGCGCCACTGCTTGTTCAAAGCTAGGAAAAAATGTCCACTTCGTAAGTGGCCACTCGGACTGGTAGGAACCTAGTTGCATCCGTAAAGCTTGTATGTGAACAGATCATGAAAGAGGGTATGGAAGCTATTGTGGAAACCGGAGTGGGCCTCTACAGGCAAGGCAGGTAAGTATATAGACGCAACTCGAAGGCTTACTTAGGTCGCTATGTAATCGAACACAATCTAGGCTAGCAGTGGTATAGTAGACGGTAAGCTTCTGAGTTGCGTGCAGAAGGTGATGGCGCTTGTGCAGATAGGTAAGTTGTGTAGGTAAACACATTTGCAAGTTGTAGTAGCTCTGTAGTCCTTGTACCTTTCAACGGGTAGGCTGATCTTGGATGCGATCAACAAACAAGGGATCCAACGAAGATTGTGGAAACGATCGAAACTAATCAGGAGTTAGGCCGGACCCCGAAGTTCGAACCGACCTGCGCGCCGGAAAGGGTACTAGAGCCTGGGAGAGTCCCAAAACTGCGGGATTGGTTCCCTACTAGCTCCTTCCACGCATTCTAGCATTCTCATTCCGGTTATACTAGGGTCCCATCTTGTGCATGTGACGATTTCGCTCAAGAATTGTCGTTGATTCGATATGTTGTTTTATCTAGTAGTCTTGGGGGCGTGCACCCTTTATAAGAATCTTGCCATGGCTGCCGCCATGGTTCCGGCTGGACAATCGATAGAAGCTCTACCTTCTTCAATCTCAATACTCTCCGCGAACTTAGTGCGTGTTCAAATCTTTGCAGACAGCCTTCCGAGGATGAGAAGAAAAGCGCCTTTGGAAAAAAGACAGCCTTCCGAGGATGAGAAGAAAAGCCTTTGGAAAAAGAGACACGCAAGTCTTTCAATCGGTTATAGCTTGTCCTATATAACACATGCAAGCGAAAATCAAAATGATAGGATTGGGACCGTTATATGAATGGCATGTGAATTTGGTTTCGGACGGCCCATGGTTTACAAGACACACGTTGGTATAATGATTATGATTCAGCGGTGCCGCTGCATGCATGGTTGAGCAATTCAGACTCAAAGTGTGCAGACCGCCGGGCCGGAGAAGCATGATAAGGAATAATGAATGATAATTGCCTTTTGCTGATTGCTTTTCGCTACGGCCAAATTTAATATAACGACATCTCGACTACTGGCTAAGGAGCTTTGAGTTTCTGGCCGATTGCGCGTACATAGTTAGTACCGTATAGGACCACTGAGATTGGTTCATGTGTTAGACCCATGTTAGATGGCATTGTAAGGAGATGTTCAAGGCTATATGCAATATTGCGGCTTTACATCACGCGTTGACTCGGGGTTGACCGAATAGACTCGCGAGTCTATTGGGCCGCGGCGAGACCAATTGCGAATCGCTCATGGGTGGAAAATTTATCGTTGCGCGCGCATGGTCTCTTTCCATTATGCTGCATTTGTATAGCCGAATATGCCATAAAGGTTCTCATGGCATGTCGGATCAGGTTTTTCGTTCTAATAATGTGCGATAGTTTTGAGGAACATGACAGGCTTGCAGCCACAGCAAGCTACAGAGTCCACATCTAATTACTCCGGTCCTGTCGGAGACCGTGCTCCATGGCTCTTATGTCTCGGCTACGCCATGGGTTACTGCTACCACCGGCGACCCTTTGCTGAATGCGCTTCTGCGAGGCGCGGCGGTATGCTCATTTGAGTACTTCACAAATACAGACTTATCTTGATCATCTCACATTGTTCTTTTGTCAAACGCTGTAGCCACACGGGCCATGGCCCATCACGATCAACACTGGAAGTTAGGTAGGTAGATACCAGTGTTTCCCCTAATTATTTTGATTGCTGGCCGCCGGGCCGGCCGGGGCCTGAGTTTGCCGGGGCCCGGCCCGTTGGGCCGGGCCGAGGTCGCCATTGCCGGCCCAAGTTCCGGCGAAATATATGGTATTTCTGCGCGTACACCCCATATATTCGACTTTTTTAATGATTGCTCCAGTTTCGCTGTCTTTCATAAGTCTCTAGCTTATCTACGTGTAAAATTATCGACCAACTTCCTACCTGTCCTACCGAGGGATTCATTTCGGGCTACCTAGTTGTGGCCAGAAGTCCCCGGGGGAAGGTTTTTTTTGACCAGAACCTTCAAATCTCCTAAAATCCTGATCGTTGTACACAATGAATACGATGACAGGTCCAGCAATGAACTTTCATTGCCGGCCCAAGAGGCCGGCCC
>DF237307.1:73193-96119 GCA_000708835.1 Klebsormidium nitens
ATGGGGACCGGTGTGCCTTCTAGATTCTTCAGCTGCCCCCACCACTATACAGAGCTTCAAGCAGTGCAACCAGCCTGCATGCATGCCTGACACATCAGCCTAACGCGAACTTCGTCAAGAAGAGGAGTGCCTGCTCCGACGTACGTGGTGTGCAGGTGTGCAGGAAAATCGCGAGACGAGGGCCCGCAAGGTGCCACCCGCCGATGCATGCAGCTCGCAGCCAATCACAGGGCCGAGCTACGGACGTCATTAATGCTTCGACCAGTATGCGTGCATGCAGGCGGCCGGTGAGCCGGGCCAGCCTGCAGTGCACACTGCAATGGATGGCGATAGCAGGAAACAGCTTCCCTGGTAGATACCTACAGCAGTACGGCACAGGCTTCCCTAGGGTCATACGGTACTGACAGGACCTCGACTCTCTTGTGGGAGACTGATTCGTCCGATCTGCACAGCCTTCATTTTTCCAATCTGAAAGCGGGCTTTCAAATTAGCTGTTCCAGGACGCACCATTCCAGGGCTGCTTGGAGGTGGCTTCGCCTTTGCCTTCTCGAAACAGTTGAGAGCAACCGTTGCAACAAGGTGAGTTTGTCCGCTGGTAAATCTCGCTGGACGCAGCAGGTCGCTGTGAAGTTTCTTGGTCACAGAGCAGAGGGTACCGGTTTACTCATTTCCTTTCTATGGAACTTTCAATCGAGATCGACTGTATGCGCGGTGCTGAAGCTCTTCCCTGAGTCACCAAGTCAGTTAGCTGGTTTGTTGACAGTTTGTAGATGTTGGGGAGCGTCTAGCCAAGTTTCTACGAATCACTTTAGTGGTGTACGATTGTAGCTGGAAAGTATAACAGCAGCGATGAGTACAAGAAAAGATAGTGTGTAGATGTGTTCCACTGATGTACTTTGAAGTGGACGTTGTCTGGTGACTCATCGTGTCTCCTTCCTGTACTGCAGTCAGTCCACCACTTTATCAAAAAGTCTTTTACTACTGTGTTGGTTCGTTTTGCTTTTACTGAAGTCATGGATCCGTCCCCTTGCTTGTGCAGATGGCGGCCTTAGTGTGGGCTGTGGCTGCTGTGCTGTCCCTGAGCTGTGTGTCGGGGCAGGTGACCAACAGCCTGGCGGGGCAGACCCCCATTGTGATGAATGGCGCCGTGCTGCCAGACAACACCTTCGTGGGCAGCACCTGGGCGCAGGTTGCAGGTAAGGCTGCGGTTCGTGCTCCTGCTGTGAGTTGCCCTGAAAGGTGCATGCAACCCGTTGTCAAAAGCGCCTCTCTTCTTCTTTGCAGCGGCAGTGCCCAGACGTCCCGCCTGCCTATGTTTCTCTTCTCTTTGTCTGCTTCTGCTCTTGCCCCTCAATGTTGACATATTATTGTGAATGCAGCTGGAGCAGGCGCACTGCAGAGCTACACCGACTTCGACCTGTACAACTTTCTGGTGAACACGGAGTGCCTTGAGGCCGAGTTCGACAGCGCGGCCACCTTTGGCGTGCCGCTGGACCCACTGCTGCAAGCGGGGGGCTCCGGAGCCATTGGCGCGCGTCGGGCTAACATTAGTGCGGACATCCTGCCGTTCCTGCAGGAGACGGCGCGGGATGAGGCAGGGCATGTCAGGTATGTAATCACGACCTTTGGGGAATGAGTTTATACCGACATGATCATCTGCGGATTGTTTGCTGAAGCCGGTGTTACAGGACTTGCAGTTAATTGCAATTGCGGTTGATCCTTGAGTCTCAGGTTACTTCTCCCCCAAGTCTCGCCTCTAAGAAAAGTTGTGAATGGCACGTTACTAGAAGTGGGCACTTTCACGAGTTTTCATGGAAAATGTTCTGGTGAAGTTTCGTGGGACTTCGTGCCTGCAGATTGCATCCTTAAAAAAAGAGGCAGGAGGTGTTTTTACCGAAATCATGAAGGTTTCAGCGAAATGTATGGCGAATGTACGGCAAGGCATTGCAATTGGCTAAAGCGCAGCGTCCGTTTGAGGTTGGAGCATCCAGCAGGGTCGATTTAGAGAAGATTTCAAAATGCTTAATTGGCCTGTATACTTTGCTTCGAGGGCCGAAGATTGCCAGTTGGTCAAAGTCAATTCGTGGACGACCGGAAATTGCCGGTTTTTAAATGTCGATTCGTGGACGAAGTCGGCTTGTTTTTCAAGGTCGATTCATGGACGAAGTCGGCTTGCTTGAATCGGTTTCGAAATGGACATCTAAGTTTGACTGCAGTAAGCGAACGTTTCTATCTGAATAGATCTCGCCTGCTTGCGTTGGGCCGATTGGCCGTTGACGATCTGCAAGACTGATCTGTTGACGTCTTTGCCGCAGGTTGATTCGCGAGGCGCTGGGCCCGCTGGCGTCGCCGTGCCCGCTGGTGAACATTTCCGCGTTCGGCACCTTCTTCGCCAACGCGTTCAACACGACGTACCCCACGGCCTTCGACCCCTTCGCCAACAGTGTCAACCTGGTGCTCGCCATCTGGAGCCTCGAGGAGATTGGGGCCACCGGCGATAAGGTACGGTGGCTTGCAGCAAAACATTTCGGGTCAATGTCTGAGTGTGGGGGAATTTGTGTATTGTTGGAGATGTACGAGGTGGAACTTTTGTCTCTTGTGCACAATATCCGCGTCTTGTGAGCCGGTTTTTTGGGTTTATACGAAGAAAGTCATATGAGGTGTTATCTTCGTCATTTTACTGACATTCGGTTGTTACGCAGGGCGTGGCAGTGCTTCTCCAGAACGCAACCCTGCGTGACGGGGCTGCGGGGCTTGCTGTCTCCGCCGGTTATCAGGCATCCTCGCAGAGGTTTTACCTGTGGCAGAACCGCGACGTCATTGTGCAGCCATTCGGCGTCAGTGTGGCCGAGGTGGTGCAGGCCATATCCAACTACCGCGACTCTCTCGACGGGCCCGCAGTAAGTTTCGCAATGAAAGATGGAAAGGTTCTTTATTCAGCGTGGCGAATGCACATGGTGTCAAGGTCACGGAATGGTCACAATCCTTACTTGATGCCGCTGGTGCACATATACGCCATACCTGGAGAGGATTGGAATCCCGCTTTTACATAGCAGGCAAAGTTGGTGTGGTGGTGCTTTCTTGACTCGCTGCGCTTGCTGCGCCTGCTGCTTCTTATGCCGCCGTATGTTGTGTGTGCAGAATGTGGACCAGGGGCTGTTCTTCGCCGGCGGCATCAACATCGTGCCCACCGATGGGAACGGTGTTACCTTCTCACGTACGCCGCAGCAGGTACATTGCCCTTTTGAGCACCCCCCGTCCGCATGACCACTTCGCCGTGCAGTGTCTGTGACAGCCAATCTTTACATCATGCTTTCGCTTTTTGCGAGGCGTTTATTCTCCTTGGTTTTCATGTACTCATCAAATCTCCCTTTGGTGCAGGTTCTCAACATTTTGACGTGCGGCGCGCCTGACGGCCGTGGATGCTTCTTCCCCGACGGTGTGAACGGGCGCATCAACCTGCCCACCCCGCTCGGCCCGCAGTACGCAAGCACGCGGCCGGGCACCAACTTCAGCGCCTTCTCCGGAACGGGCTTCGCGAACCCCAACACCCTGGAGCAGCCCGACAACGTGTCCACCATGGCCGACCCGCCCCCGGGCAGCCAGGCCCCCGCCACCCTCCCCGCCACCGCCGTCGCCGTTGGGCAGCCCGTGCCCAACTCCCCGACCCCCGTGTCAGCCGCTGCCCCTTCTCCCGCCACCGCTTCCGCCGTCACTCCCGCCGCCGCTCCCGCACAGAGCCCGAGCGCTGCAAGCCCCAGCTCCAGCCCCAGCGCCGCAGGCCCCAGCTCCAG
The DNA here is from genome assembly GCA_000708835.1 of Klebsormidium nitens. Taxonomy (NCBI): domain Eukaryota; kingdom Viridiplantae; phylum Streptophyta; class Klebsormidiophyceae; order Klebsormidiales; family Klebsormidiaceae; genus Klebsormidium; species Klebsormidium nitens. The sequence goes on from DF237307.1 coordinate 76,988, forward strand.
CCCTAGCGCAGCAAGTCCCAGCTCCAGCCCCAGCGCCGCAGGCCCCGGCTCGGGGACAACCGCACCCGCCCCCACCTCCGGTGTATCCACGGTGGTCGCGCCTGTGGCGACGGCAGCCGCAGGGAACGGCAGCGCCTCCACCGACGGCGCTAACTCCACCCCGGCCCCATCCTCAACCGGAAGGAAGATGATCTAATGGGAAGGGGGAAGTGGAGATGTATTTATTGCAAAGGCACGCTTAAAGTAGGTGTAGTTTTGTCTCGGCTTGCTCAATTCTTCAGCAAGTGGGACGGTTTTGCTCTCATCAATTAGGAAATAAGGTGCGCAAAGTCTAGCTTATTGAGAACTGAGTAGATGTTGGAACATATTGAGGCGGAAATTTTTTTACCAGTACTCTGCAATGTATCCATCTGAAAAGGAAATGAAGTGAATAAAAACTTCTTGTGACGCACTCGCTGTAGATGCATATATTAAAAAGCAGAAAATCGTCTTACAAAACAACGGTATGTCGGAATAATCAAGTTCTCAGAAACTGATGTTTTCTTTAGTGCATTCCCTTCTGTGTTGTACACGTATGCACACAGACTTATCGTAATGCCTGTTGCAAAGAAATGCTAGTGGAGTATACCTCAGGATATACTTTGTGCACATTTTATAACAGGTAGCCTGTATCAAAACACCTTACATGCTATAGAAATGCATCAAATCCTTACCGTTTTGTGACATATGCATCAAATTTGGTGACAAGCGACATGCAGAGTTAATATATATTACAGTTAGGATAAAAGAGGCTGAACATCATGTATTAGAACCGCAAACTTGAGCACAAACATTTTTATGAGTGCACCTCGTTGGGTACCATTTTTCTGCGTGTATCTGTTTATACCATAAATCTGCGGGCGGCCTTTCAATCAAGGCAGACGTCGACTCGTGTATATTGAAAGCTGGAATTATACAATTATACAAGAGCTACATCGGAAGGTGGTACGTCCCTGCTTTGTCTGTACACCAACATAATAAGGCTAGAACTGAAGCCTGGCTTCAACTCTCATACGGAGCTGGACATTGTTTACTACGTGGGGCATTCGGGCCTCAGACTAGTTCGCCAGTTCAATTATATCATTCTCGCCAGGTTCGTCGATAATTCCGGCCTAGTTGACACAGTAACATCCCGCAAATAACAAATAGCTCTTTGATATTATGGAAAACATGCATATTGCCACGGAGACATGCATCGCTCTTCGTGGCATGATTACGATGTAAACGCTCAGTACATCTGCATGTAGCAGAGAGTCTAGCCTGTTTGACCGTTTAGGAATGCTATGCGTTCTTCTGTCGACATGAAGGAGGCACAACAGATACAATAAAACAGAATGATTAGTGAAGGATTACATGTCTCGAACACCGGCACAGTAAGCAGAATCCGATCTGCTCATAAAAATACTCGGTAAAGATAAGACACACAAGGTGTACAACGTATGCTAGTATGTGGCTGTGCAAAACTTTGCCAACACATGCCTGCGACTCCATCATCCAAGATGCGGCAGAACTTCCATGCAGCCACAGGTAGACCTAGGCTATGATGGCCACAGGTCGCCCTGTAGTGCCTGTCAAAATCGGCATTTGGACAATCACTTGGAGCACATCGGCTGGCGGCACAGCCTGCTCTCAGCTGCAGGTAAGCGGCGCTTCAGTCATTCCTTCACGGCAGTTTTACACTGCAGCTGCGGCTGGCGTTTTTATGCCCGAGGTGGGAGCGTCCTTGACGCGACCTTCCTGCCTGGTCAATCACCCCGCCTCCCAGCCCCGGTCAGCTCGTGCCGCTTCTGCTTAGCCGCCGACCTCTGCACTTCATCGACCGGCGGCCCCAAACGGGCTCGGCATCCCGGCTATGCTGTCGATGGTCGCTTGTGCCCAGTTGCGGTCCCCGGTGTTGGCGACGAAGTTGGCGAGCTGCAACAAGACGAGGCGGGGTCAGACAGTGGAGCGGGGGGTGATCACATCTTCCGGACACAAGCCACAGACAGCCCCCCTGCTGCCCCCACACCAGGAATCTCCTCTAGTATCCACGCCGTGGCTGCTCTGCTGCACGGAGCGCACGGAGCGGCGGGGGGCGGCTGTACCTTGGTGCGCAGCTGCCGCACGGAGCCGTCGGTGTCGGGGAGGCGGGCCAGCAGGGGCGGCAGCAGCCGCAGGGCGTCCTGCACAACGCACAGGGGACCACTTTAAGAGGGCAGGGGGCGGGGAAGAAAGCAGGACAGTACGGAGAGGGGGGAAGCAGCTCGCGCAGTGGGCAGTGGCCAGATTGTCGATCAGCTGAAAGAGCTCGTCTGGCTTGACACGTGGCCGGTCCTTGTGCCAGGCAGTGCGAGCCGCACAGCTGCTGGGCCCGTGCTGACGCAGGGACGTGCTGACTCTGCAGGGGGCGATGGGCCTGCCTAGCAGAGGGAATCCTCACTTGGCAGCAGGGGCCAAAGCGGGGTGGAGCGCTAACATCACTTTGCATGCTGCTGTAGATCCCTTTTTCTGTGTTAAGTCTGTTTGGGTGGCTGCCCTGCTTGCCACGTGCGCTGCGCCTACCTGCAGCCTGTCCTCCACACCGCGGGGCGCGCCGCGCAGGGCCTCGACGCTGTCGGCCACGGAGCGGTCGCCGAAGGGCAGGTACGGCAGCGAGGCCAGCTCCTGCAAGGAATGCGCACGGGGTCAGCACACACGGCGCGGCAGAGCCAGTAAGAGTGCGGGGCAGGCGGTGCTGACAGTGCAAGGAATAGCGGTTCCCTTTCGCTTCCACTGCGAGCGTAGCCAAACCAACAAGAAAGAGCACCAGTGTGTTTCAATGAGTGGGCTTAGCAGTCGCAAGATGCTCGAAGTTGTCGGTTGTCTGTGGAAAGCCTAAGTTTCCTTGTAAAAAGAAGAACTCGCATCCCCACTGTCGAACATCCCGTCCTCAGTATCTTTGCCCCGTCTTCTGTCCTCTTGCTGCAACCAAGAAGAGCGTGGCCAATCCAAGAATGCATACCCAAGCATGACCCACAACATAAGCGTGGGAATCCGGCAGCTAAAGCAATCAGAGGCAGAGTCAACTGGAGTGAGAACATTGCAACTTTTCACAGCTACGGTTGGCATTCTCTGACTAATCTTCGAAATCTTTGAAACTACACAGCCCCGTGGTGCGTCCCTACCCGGATGGCTTCGGCGGCCCGCCCTGCGGCGGCCAGTGCGCTGACGGTGCGCAGCGTGGCCAGGTCCTTGAAGGCGGCCTCCTGCCGCGCAAATTGGTCGCGTTCCTGGGGGCCCGCCCCCGTGCCAAACGCGCGCGCAGCCTCGATGATCTCGGCACCGCGTCCTGCCAAGTTCGACGCGCGTGCATCCCCCCCTGCACCAGCCACTGCTGGCAGTCAGACCAGCAGTACTGCGACGCGCAGGCCGATCGGAAGCCCCCTTGTCAATCGGCATGTGTAAAAATTTCCACGAAGATGCAACAGTGATTGCAGTGCTCGACGATCGACATCGTGGCCTGGTGCCGCTGTCTCCCTCCTTGCTGCCCCGCCCCCGGCGCTCACCCTGCTCGCTCCGGCTCATGCTCTCCGATAGACGCCGATTCACGATCTCTAGGGCTGATGCGAACGCCTCCGCCCGCTTGAACAGCTCCGTAGCCTGCAGCGACCAGGTCGATGTGTCAGCCAGCACTCCAGTTTCTGCAACAGGGTAGAATCGGAGCACAAGATCATTCGTTCTGAAGCAGTCTCTGTGTGGACTTTGCATGTAGGAGAATCGAAGGCGCCGCAACCCTGCTTCAAGAGGGTTTGCCATGTTTCTGACTGCAGTCATTGCGATTCCGGTCCACGACTTGTCGACACGCACAGCCTGGCCTGGCTAGCACGGGCGGTGTGCTGGGTCGGATACCTCGTCGTACTGCGCGGTGTCGAGACAGTCCCGGGCTGCGCTGAGCACCAGCTTGCGCTGCGCACCGGCATCCGGCACCAGCCGCCGCAGCACGCCCTCGCGCTGGCCCACGCCCCTGCACCCACGCGCCCAAGCACACTCAGAACCGCAGGCGGACAAGGGCAAAAGCCGGAAGACAGGACAGCCTCAGATTACCTATCCTCGCTGCGTCACCAGCGGCTGCGCTGCCTCCCTCAAGCCTTGAAACGCTGCTGATTTGCGGGGAACGATGTTCTTCATGACGTAAAGATCCCAGAAACATGGAGCGGAGGGGGTAATTCAACGCCTTGGTTAGGCAACCTAAGAGGTCTTCTAGAGCTCTCGGACAAGCATCAGGCAGCCAGGTCTTCACTCTGAGGTGGCCCGCTCGCGCTACGGACCGCGCTCCTCACCAGTTGCCCAGCAGCAGGTTCATCCCGGCGGGGGTGTGCAGCAGCTCGCGCAGGCACGACGTCAGCATCCGGTCCCGCGCCTGCGGGATCTCCGCCCCTCGACCGCCCCCTGCCAGTCCAAGTCGGCAATCGTGAGCGATGGGGCAGAAGTCAGGAACGGGCAGCCGGCGGATGGAAGCCAGGTCTCGAGTGGCCCAGCCGCAAGCCGGCTCTTCCAGAGCGGGGACAAGGAAAAACGGTTTTGGAGCGAAGCTAGAAACCTGTTGGTTAGGGCTTGTCGGGCAATCCTGTCAACTTCTGGCCGTTAGACCCTCAGAGACACATCATTGAACGGCTTGAGAGGCATCTTCTCCCCCACGTTGAAAGATGGACCATAGCGGAACATTAGCCGTCCGATGACTTTTCCTATGAAATCCGACGCTTCAAATCCATATCTTAAGTCGACTCCTGAGAATTTCTGCAGATCCGACAGGGGTCTAGCATCGCTTCTCTTCGGTACCACTCTCCTTGTCCCCGCTCTTCCAGCTGCAGCAGAACGCTCAGCCTTGCGGCGGGCCCTGCCATGAGCCGGTGTCAAGCTCGAGAGAAGGACCATGCGTGAAGGGGACACATATAGCGCGGTCGTGAGCATCGGAGGGCCGTGCAGCCTGGTGCATGTTTTGGCACGGCACCCAAAGCGGGTTGGCGGGTCCATGCCAGGGGCTGACCTGCGGTGACTGCGGCTGCGACGTAGTACTCGAGGGCGGCGTCGGCCTGGCCCCGCTGCAGATACTGCCCCCCGTAGCTGCGGATCAGCGCCGCCACCTCCGCCACCGCATCGGAAGGACCGCCTGCGCGGGCCGGGGGACCAGACACCGCAGCCAGCGCACCCTGTGGGAAAACCGTCGCCACAAGATGAGCCACCAGAAGACAGCTCGACAAACATACGAAGAAGAGCCAGGACTGCGGCAAAAGCGTCGAGGACAGCCATGCGTCAGCAGTAGGACAGGCACAGCGTGGCAGCCAAGGGGCAAGCTGGCCGGGCCGCCCTGCGTGCTAACCTGTGTGCCCAGCACGACGGCCAGGTGCAGCGCGTCGGTGCGGTAGGCCTGCGTGGCGGGGTCCTTGGAGAGGTGCAGCACCGCCTCCGACAGCTGAACGACAACAGCGGGAGAGGGGGCGACGGGCCGGGGTGAGGGCGAGAAGCAGCCAGCCAGCAGGTCAGCACGGCGAAGTCAGCAAGGGAAGCGACTCGACACCCACTCCCACCGTTCAACGCGAAAACTCTTTTCAAACGGAGGGGAACTGATCGACACGAGTGTTGATGAAGTGGTCGACAGGCACATCGTGTCTGCACAGTTCCTCTGCTTTGTCCACGACTGAGCGACGGACCAGTGTCCCCGCCGTTTAAGGCGGGTGCCCCGTGGGTGGGGCGGGGTGGGCGTCACCTGCAGGCTGAGCGCGAGGACGTAGGGGTAGACGAGCGGCTCCTTGCCGTTCTTGGTGTAGTACGACGGCGGGTACTGCGCCAGGTACGCCTGCAGCTCCGCCAGCGACGCCGCCGCAGGGCCCGCGCCACCCGCCTCGCGCACCAGCGACAGCTTGAACCTGGGGCCAAGACGACGGGAAGAGTCAGCCGAGCGGCACGGGGGTGAAACGGCACGTCCAAAAGAACGGCCCCCGACGGGCCGCGCCCACGAGCGGCTGCCTGAAGCAGCTTTGCGCTTTCCTACCTCCGTACTGCACTGTGCATCGCTGACCGAGGCGAAGCGAGGGTCCATGGGGCCCTCGAAATCAGGTTCCTCCATCCGATACTATTATCAACAACAGGCACACCACGTCGAGGGGGCAAGCTCTGCTCAAAGACGAAGCGGCAGCGCGGCCCACAGCTGGAGCGGTGGGCACACATTGGGCCCGGGGTCCTGACCACATGAAGTCCTCGATGGTGCTGAAGAGGACCGGCACGTCCCGCAGCAGGCGCTCTGCCGCGTCGCGGCTGCCCGCCACCAGCGCGTACACCAGCATCTGCCGCTTGTCGTACCCGGGCCGCCCTGCACGCAGGACACAACGCATCCCTGAGACACAGGGGCGACAAGGCACAGGCACCGCGGCGAACATGTCAGCAGGCCTGCGCTTCCCGAAGGGATCGAGCATGCGGGAAGGGGAAGCCCAATCTGATCCCATTTCCACACAGCAGTCGAGTACTCTGCAATCTGCACTAAAGGCCTGACAGGACAGCGGGTGTGAGGAGCAACCTTCACAGGCGCAAGCGTGAGATGAGAACAGTGTCTCCCCCGGTACCCACTCCTGGGCGCAGGCCTCACCTTGGCGGCCGACCTCGCGGGCCATTCGAGCGCAGTCTTCCGTGAGCCTGGCAGCCGTTGCGTCAGAGACGCAGCCCCCCTGCTCCACCCACTCCTCCAGCTGCACCGCCAGGACGGCTCGATGAGGCGCACACGGCGATGCCAGCGCGGCAAGAGGCTGGCAGGGATGCATGAGGCCGAGGCAGGCGTGGGGCGGAAGAAAACAAGGATAGGTGAACACCATCGACAGAAGCCGGATGTATGCATTACCTTGGGCGCAAAGTCCTTGCTCAAGGGTGAGCTGCGCGCCACGGTCTTGGCCTCCTCGTAGAAGCCGGAGCGCAGACAGAAGTAGATCTGCACATCGAACAGACGGAAGTCACCACCCGGGCCGAGGATGGTCAGCCAGCGTCACGCGTGGAAGCAAGCCCACGAAGACTCTCCCTGCCATTTAAGAAACAACTTACAGCAACGTCCTATAGGAAGAACGTGCCACTTGTTTCTCTCCTGACTTGCCATTTGTTCAGAGCAAGGGACGGATAGCCAGCCGAGAACGAGCCTCTCTCAGGAGTGAGGCACTCTTGTCCCTGCCAGGATGCCCGCCGCCCATCTCGACTCAACACCAAAGTTGGAGAGCCTCCCTGCGCCTTACTTGTTGCCATGTGGTGTCGATGCCTGGGCGGGCTCCTGCGGCGTGGCGGTCAAAGTCGAGGTCGCCCTGGCCGCGCAGGCGCACGCGCAGGAAGGCGTGCACGCGGGGCAGCCGCCCGGGGGAGCCGCCCAGCGCCGCCTGTGCGGGGTGGCTGTGGATGACGTCCAGCAGGTACTGCGCATGGCCCGCCTCCAGGTGTGCCCGCGCCCCCGCCAGCATGCCCGCCACGCCCAAGGAGCGCCCGCGGGGCGTGGCGCCGTCCTCCCCCAAAAGGGACTGCGCCAAGGAAGAGCAGCCCTGGTTTCAGGTGTGCGGGGGCCTCTGAAGTCCAACTGACCCAACAACATGGACGTCTTGAGGGGCGATTACATACTCTGCAGGGACACTTTCGCATAAAAACGGACCTTCGAACTGATGTCTTGCCACGGCGGTCTAGGTACCCGTTTCAGCGCTGTATTTGGCCCCGTTGGAGGACTCGGGCGTTGTCTTATGAAGGCTCCAGCTCGCATGATGACCTCTGAGCCTTACAGGCGTTTCCCTGTCACTTTGGGAAGCAGGCCCAGCAGATCCCCTTGCACAGGCAGGGGAATGGAGGGAATGAAACAGCCAAGAAGGGGCGCCTCACTTGCACGAGCTGCCAGATGCGCAGCATGTCCACCGAGCGCCCGTGCCGCTCGTTCCCCGCGGCATTCTGGAATGCGTCTTTGAACAGGGTCGCCGCGCGCACCTCCTGCCCGCCATCCCGCGCCACATTCAGCTGGTGCACTGCGGAGGCGTACGCGGCTGCCGCCTTCTCTGCCAGCGACGCGCAGGCCCCGGAAGGCCCCACTGCAGCCAGCGCAAGGGGCCCGCCTGCGGAAGGCCGCCCGGCGGCCGGGTCTGGCGGCAGAGGGCCAGTTGGGAGTCACGCAACAGGAATGGGGTCATGGCTTCACAATGCTTCACAACCACGGGAGCAGGCCAGAAACAACGTTGTTCAGTCACAGTCTCTGTCAATATATACCAAGGGCGATACACCCACCCCCGACAAACAGCCTGTGGTCACATGGTTAGTGGGTCCAGCCTTCCCACCTGCATACGGCCTGTCAGAGAGCAGGGCTGCGCTGGACGTAGGCGGGAGGGGAGCAATGGCGGGGGCTCGGGACAGGCTCTGCAGGAAGTCCTGCTTCTGTTTCTTCCAGGCGGCCTGCAGAGGGACAGGGGAAGCCTGCCTTTCTACCAAGGAGCCGAGTGGGCAACACCAACGTGCGAGTTGGGGCTACAGCCTGTGGGCTGGCGATCAGTGTACAAGGTGCTTAGTAAACCTCCGCCCCCCAATGGTCATGTATACATGAGTTGCGCGAAAGATTCTGACATGTGGATGTAGAGGCAGTGCAGGACACGCAGGCCAGCGACCCGCTGCAGGCCATCAGTTTTGCTCCAGACTCTATTCTCGACTTTGCACCTGCGACGCCTGAAACATGAAGTCATCGAAGCTGCTGAGTCCCTCCTGCTGCGCTTCCTGAATGGCGGCTAGGACCGTCATCTCATGCACGTGTTGCAGGTACTCTTCCACACTGGTGGCGTCGACCGGGAACACATCCTCAAACGTGGTCTTGAGCTCAAACGAACGCAGGTCCTGCGTCAGGCGGTCAGCGTCGATGCCCTCCCGGGCCAGCAGCCTGCAGCCATCCACGCAGCGGCTGATGCTCACATGTCCACACAACCGCAACTAGCTGCGCCTTGGTCAGGTGCTGGCTCAATGCCGTATACGAAGCCACCACATCAGCAAGCTTTACCGTGGCCACAAATGCAGGTGTTCTCCTTAAATGAAGAAGACGACTCTAAACCCGGGGAGATGTTGGAAAGCGCCTTCAATGTCAATTCCCGCCACTGCAAGAAGGTTGACTGAGAAGCAAGAAGATGCTCCCTGCCTTGCCGCCACCCTCCAGCTGCAGCATGCCCCCATCTGCGCAGGCCTCACCTGGTCGCTGCTGTCTCCTCGCGCGTGCTGTCATAACGGGCCACTCTTGCTTTCAGCTGCCGTGACAGCTGCTCTAGCTGATCCAAGTTCCTCTCGAGAGATGGGAACTGCGTGTCCACCCCAGGGCCGTCTGCTACCAGCCGAGTGCTTTCGTGCAGCAGGTCGTCCCATCTTCGATTGCCCTCCATCACAGCATGCAAGGGTGCCACTCACAAGTTACCCAGGAGCCTCCACACTGACGTGATTCGACAGTCCTGCATCTCGCAAAATACAATGATCCGTGGCGCCTCAAACATTTTAGTGGAACAAATGCAGTTGGAGGGCTTCAGCTTCAAACTTCAAAGCTCCTTCACAACCTCTCTTCAACTTCAATCTTCAGATGAGGAAGGAGACTGGAGTCTCTCTTCAAGTTCAACTTCAATTGATGCTTGCGGTTCAACTTCAGTTGTTCCGCGTTGTGCCTCGTGGTTTCATGAGTGCGCTCAGCAACAGCAGAATTCCACTTTTGGAAGTGGTGCAAGCCCAGTTCTAGATTGCTGGTGACACTCAAGAGAATCTGTAATATCACCTAGAACTGGGCTGCTGCTTGCATCTGTGTTCAACAGGACTGAACAATGCCTGATTCCGCATGATGCCAGGCCAGCTGGACAAAGGGGGGGCAAATGGTCTACCTCACCACTGGTGCCACCAGCAGGTGGGGCATGGACCACGATAAGAGGCCCGACGCAAACGCTGAAAGGTTGATGATATGCTGCGCACATACTAGCTGTAAGGATCAGCGCGGTCAGCCATTGGCAATTGGCGTTTTCCCACTATCGTACCCAGTGTCAAAGCAGTCTGCCAGCAGGCCTTTGCCATTGGATATGTGCCAGCCCTGACGCCAGCGAACAATGCACTTGAAGAAGCAAAGAGCTGCGTCGCCCAGCACCTAGTGTTCCCTGTGAAGCCACATTGACACCTGGCCACAGATTGCCACAATTGGTCAGTGCAGTTGGCATCAGCTGCAGCCCAGGTTCCGAGTTGACAGCAGGTTGACAGCAGCCAAGCCTGAGCCCTTGCAAAAGATAGCTTTGCAGTCTGCATCGTTTCAGGCTTCCTGTCTTCAAGCAAAGGTGCTCTCATGGCAACCACATCACAGCATCCCCTGCGTCCATTGTTCCTCAAGGCAGGCGGATGCAGGCTGGCCAAGGCTGCTAATTGGAGCTCTGGCAAAACCAGTCCAGCTGCTTATCAGCTGGTGCACCCAGTCAACACTCAGCATTTTCCTTCCTTTCGTCCAAGTCCGGTCCCTTCTCCTCAGCTCGGGGTCTCTGTGAAAGGACATAGAGCTCATAGTTGTTCAGTATTGTTTCTTACTCCTGGATCCTCGCGCTCTACGGGCCAGCATCGTCTGCCTTCCTGCACGGCGGAGGGCATCAGGGACCGAAACACGGCCAGCGAACCAGAGCCTCAGTCCATATTGAACCTGCCAACATGCCTGACCCTGGCAAGGGTACTTGCGGTACCCCTGCTAGCCGCTGGTGGGTGGAAAGGACCTGGACATGCTCAGAAAGAAAGAGTGCTAGACACCACCTTGACATCAATGCCAGCTGAGAGCCACGCGGATTAGTGCAGCATCAGAGGTCTGCTCCCCACTGATTGGAGATATACGAACTGTGAATCGCCGCGGAGTTCGACACCCTAAAGCAACATCCTAACAGCATCCCTTGCCTTACTTGCAGCATTCTACTCTTCCCACTCCTGGGCCACACCTCTCGTGCGTTCCAGCATCTTTGTTGCTGCCGCTCTGACAGATTGGCTCGATGGGTACCTAGCTCGCAAGGTGGGCCAACCTGTTTTACTATGCTTTCCTCATTGTGGCTCTTGTGCTCCCACAGCAGAGAATCCAGGTCGTGTAAAAAGCTTCATGCTGTAAGTATTATGCAAGTCTTGAAGCTTGGCGATCGAGGCTGCAGTCTAGTTCCTTGAAGATCCACACCTTTCAAATCTGCCGACAGATGGAGAACGTTCTCTATTGCAGATGAACACTACATCTGAATTTGGCGCCTTCCTAGACCCGGTGGCTGACAAAGTGAGACGAACTGAACATGACAAAAGCCCCAAAACCTCTGATTGAGCCGAATGACACTCCAGGTTTTTGAGATTCTTCCACTTGCGATCGGTCATTGTCGAGAGCTTACGAATGCGCCAGATGCTCCATCAGCCTGAGTGCGGGCATGATGCTGAACTCTGTGCGGGTGCAGCTGATGGTGGCCGCAGCCCTGGTCTTGCTGTGTTCCCGGCCAGCCACGGTGATCACAGGTCCTGCCTGGATACTCACGCTGCCTGCGATCGCAATCATCGGAAGAGAGGTATGTGTTCCTCGTCATGATTCACGAGGGATACCGGAACTTGCCTTGTCACATCTATGATATGTTGGACTGACAGTGGGGTTCGATTTGAAGGTAGTGTCAACTGCTTTGGGAATCTGGACAATGCAATGGGTATTGGAGCGTTGAAATCTTGTTGCCTGAAGTGACTAGAGCGCATCAGATGTGGACTTTCTTTCTGCCTCAAATTCTGAAGTAGGACGACTTGTTGCTTCATCCAATATCTTCGTCAGCCTCCCTGACCATCTGTCGATCAGTGGGCAAGAGCAGAAGCTGGGCCCTCCAATTACCTAGTTGTGGCCACCAAAGGGCTCAAAAGTCACTCTTCGGCTTGCTCGATTTTGGACGAGGCTGCCACAGTTGGCAGATGTTGCAGAGACTTTCAATGAAGCTCTCGGTGTCAAGCTTCTTGTCTTTCTTGTCACGAGTTTTATGCTCGAATTTACTGTTCATGCAGATTACAATGTCTGCCCTTCGAGAGTGGGCCGCGTCACAAGCAGGAGACGTGCACAAAGCCGTTGCAGTGAATGCTCTTGGTAAATGGAAAACAGCATCGCAAATGGTGGCCCTTACCATTCTCTTAGGTCTTAGCGAGGAGTTGCCATCTTATGTAGCCCTCCTTGGTGTTTCGCTTTTATACATTGCTGCAGCGCTAGCTCTCCTCTCGCTAGGAATCTATTTCAAAGGGATGTGGTTTGCTTTCTCAAGATGTAGATGAGACTCCTATAGCGGCTTCAGCAACTTGTGCTGATTGTGTTCAAGTTCGTCTTTCCACGTAGCCGAATGTTATCAAAACGTCGATTCACCACACATGCAGCAAGAATTGAATCTTATTAGAATGACATGCGTCGCATATTGGCTTGCCTCTTTTTTACGTAGTAAAACGGCAAGTTGTAGTTTTACTGTAAAATCCGGGCTGTACGACGTGGCAATCAGCTGCTAGGGTGGCCAGTATGAGGAGTTTGTCAGAAGTTGATTGCCCCGTGTTCGACAACAAAACGTACAGTGATTCTGGAAATTGGGCCATGCATACCAGCCACAGCGCCGCTTTTCAGCTTCTGGACTGCCCCGCAGAGCGACGCAGATTTGATGTTTCAAGTTTCTCGTCGAAGGGCCTGCATTTTGATAGGGCTACGTTACCTCAAAAAATTGATTGATTGATTGACCACTGGTAACGTACCTCGTATAGGCAGTGATTGATATACGATTTTAGTATACGATCTCATTGATCGAGAGATCTCCAAATATACTGTTTGAACCAATTTCCTCTCGAACACATCGCCATAAAAACATTATCAAAATTCCTGCCTATTACTCGCGCGGCATAAGAGGCAAGCCCCGGCCCGCCCCTTATGGGCGGTCCGCCATGTACCGTCGCGACATGACGATTCGCCGAGCTTCAATCAATTGTTGGAAGCACGCGCTTAACACGTACGCTCATTGTGTTCCGCATGCGCTGGATCGCAATCTGGCATTGCTAGAACGCGTCAGATTCTAGCTCATGGTCTAATGAACAATTCAACACGTGCACCTATCATCCACTGCCCGCGTTATAGAGTTGCATGCCGCATGACATCCACTGCCCGGGTTATATAGAATTTCCGCATGACACTGACGTAGGCATCTCTCAGGCAATCTCTGCAGCCTTTGTGATCGTCACACGTGCGTCATCTCAAATGTCAGCCATGGCCACTCATCCACATGCGATGTTATGTAAGTACATATGGTATGTTACTGAGCAAAATGCGTTTACAGACATTAGGATTGAACGCATGCTCGATCATTAGATTACTGCTGTACATCTATTCAAACTGTGCGGCATTGTCGCGATACCGGAGAGACTATCGTACCGACTGACTTAGCAGATATTTGTCAGTGCCAAAGGTTGCATTGCAAGAAGCGCAACCAAGATAGGTGTGCCGTTGACAACCGCCTTGCGTAAATGCAACCGCAGCAACAAACGTTGTCGAGTCAGATTAACGGGACGTTACTTCGATTGCACAACCTCAATCATGTCATCGTCCTCTAGTCCGAGGTCTTCTGGCGTAGACTTGCCGTCGATTGGATCCCCATCGAAAACAAAGCTGAAGGCCGCGCCTGCTGGGCTTGCCCCCGGGTGTACCTTCTTGACATACGCCCGGAACAGCTTCTCTAAGGGGTCGCCCTGCAAAACGGGGAGGCTGCCCGTTAGCCGCCGACTTGCAAAGCGACGGCCCCTCCTGTGTCGTGAGTGGTCCTCATGAGCGAGTGCGGGCACAGGTACTGGATGCCGTGCCAATAAGCGGGGGTCGGCTCATGTTCGACTGCTGTTGCGAGCTCTGCAGTGCCAGAGGTCTAGTGCGCCTGCCCTTGATCGCTGACAGGTGAACCAGCGCATTAAAAGTTGCGAGCGGATCGTGCTAATGTTACGGGCCACTTACGCATCGCACTTTGAAGCGCTCCTGCGAGCCGTCGCTGGCCCGGACCTTGACCAGGACACTCTGCGCGCCGCCGCCCTGCTCGCGCGCGGCCCCACCCGCCACCCCCTCCTCGTCGTCGCTCTCGTTGGGAGCCGCCTTCGCTCGTAGCACTGCCGCCTGTAGCAGCCGCACACCCAGCCCACCGCAATGAAGAGGGAAGCCCAGACAGTGTCCATAAAGCGCCAGAGCACCACGGTACCAACCGACCTTGAAACACAAACCGATTCCTGAAGTTGTTTTCGAATCAGCATGACGAGCCAACAGCACGGGTGCCATTTCTAAATACACGAACTCCAGCAATTGCCCCCTGGCCCGACGGGCATTCGGTGGGCCTGCCCGAACCAGCACTGGCCAAACCGTGGAAGAAGGGCGATGATGAATGCCATGAGCACGGTAGGCTGCTGTAAGAAACGAGCTTGAGCGTTGGCAATCCATCCGTTCAGCATGTGAGACACGCAGCTGCGAATCCCTCGCAGGGTGAGAGCCGTGCCAGCATGGCCGCCGGCGTACCTGCGCTTCCCTCTGCGCAGCGTCTCTCTGGAGCTCCCTCTCGAGGGCCTCCGCTGTCGACTGCGCCTGGATGCGGTCCGGGGCCAGGCTGGCCCCCCGCGCCAGGGCCAGCAGCTCCGCGCGCTGCTGCCTGCACCGCGCCACGCACACGCGCCCGCTCACGACCAGGCCATGGCAGCTCCGGCACAACGCCGGCACTCCTTCGGCCTCACATCTGTTTCCCGCAACAGGTCGAAACACACAGGGGACAGCCGATGGACAAGCACGGGCGCCTTTGGTGGCGGCCCTCTGCAGGCCCTGCACCGACGCCTCCTGCCGGGCTGTCGCTGCCCTGTGTGAAGCGTCCCCTGCTGCAGAGTACTGCTGATCTCACCTCAGCCGGAGCAGGGTGGCGCTCTCTGGGACTGCGCAGTTCCTGGCTCCACGCACTGTCAACTCTGGTGAAGGCGGCTTGAGCCAGCTAGTATCGTGGGTGCCGCCGCTGCGCCGCGCCGGTGTGCCATGCACGCTGCCGTCCGGGCTGCTGCCAGCAGGGGAGGCCGACGTGTCCAGCCGACCCCCGCGATGAGATGGCCGCACCGCAGCCTGCAGCACCGAGGCACACGGGGCAGGTCATGACGGGCGGGCAGCCACCAGGCGGGACCAGACACCCAGGGCGCAGCGACGAGAACGCCGCAAAGAGCAGGAGATCGGGAGTGCGAGGCAGCATGCAGCAGTCGAGATGCCTGTGGCAGAGAAGGCAGCGCGCCCCACCTTTTTCCCCTTGCGGCCACGTGGGGCCAGAATGTCAAAGCCATCGCTGTCGGAGTCAGAGGCGTCATCATTGCCAGCTGCATCCAGCGCGGACACAGTCAGTCCGCACGCAGGCCGCACGGAGGCTGAGCAGCAGGTAGCAGGACGAAGGGAGGCAGATGGATTAAGAACAGGCTGCCGGGCGGCTGCCGGGCCGCATGTAAGCTGCCTGGCAAGGACAGGGGAAGCGGGCAGGGGATGCGGAGCCCTGAAAGAAGGGACGCCATGCAAGCTGAGTCGATATAGTGCATGGCCAGGCCCAGGTGGGCGTTGTTCCAGATGGCGTTGAGCCCCCCCCAGAGGCCCTCAGGGTCCTCTGCTGGTACGCAGGGCCCACCCCGTTATGGCCCTGCAGGTGGGGCTTCCACGGAGCCGAGGCCTGCCCTGGTGGGGGCCGACTGAGTGTTACAGAGCCGTACAGACGCGGCCAGCCTGCCCAGCCCCTGCTCTGGGGCAGCCCAGATGGCAGCTCACCTGAGAAGTCGGGACGGGGCGGGGTGGCCTCTCTCTGGAAGAGGGGCTGAAACACATCCGGTACAGGGCCCTGCAGAACGGGGCATGCAACTTGAGAAGAGAGCCCCAGAAAATCCCCACCAGATCGACCTTGCTCCAAGCCTGGTCTCAGCAGAAGAGTATGGCCGCCAAGGTGGAAGCAAACGCAGCGCATGAGATGCGACGGGGGTGGCCGCTCGCCCGCTGCGACCAATGCAAGCATGGACAGCAATCGCCGAGAGTGGCGCAGGAGAGGCGGCGTACCGCGCCAGTGGAGGGGCTGGCGGAAGGGCCCACAGGCAGCGGGGAGGCAGGCTGCTCGCCGGGTGCACCCAACCTGCCCCGCACGACGACAGGGTGAGACAGCGATGGCCTCTGCTGAAAGCATGCCTAAGCACATATGACCGCTTGCTGCGCCGCATCAGCTGGCAGCCTAAGGGGCATGTAGCTGCACGTCAAACAGCCCAGTGAGATGACCCACCTCGCTGCGTGCTGGGCTTCATGTGAAGTGCTCTGCGCTGCTTGCCGGGAGATAGGATTTGCACTGCGTGGAGGCGTCGATGCGGGCAGTGATGGCGGTGAAGCCACTGGTGCTGGAGCCTCTGTTGCCACGGGCACTGCAGAGGCAGGCGCCGGGGGAATGGGCCCCGGGGAGGATGTGCGGGCGGGGGGGTCATGCGGAGTGCACCTGCAGACACAGGGAGAGACTCTCTCTGCTTCCAAAAGTACAATTTGAGCAGAAATGGTTGTGCACAGGTTAAAGGATGGGCCAGGTTCACAGAAAAAACACAAAATCAAGAGCTAAGCCAAAAGCCTTCTCCAGTTGAACCCTCTAAACGAAGAGTCTTGTGTACCTGATACACTCTTGCTCGCAGGCTTTCAGGCGCCCTGCTCTCAGTGTGGCTGCACCTGCGCGTGTTGCTCACCTGTTCTGAGCTCCGGGGTGAGGTGGCGGGGGTGACATGGAACTTGTCTCTTGCTGCTCCCCTACCTTGACCATGCCAGGTGGCGCCGGCTCTACGATCATCACGTCTGAGTCATCCGACGATGTTCCACCCTGCTTGGCACCGTGGCCATTCAAGGGTGCTGTCTTGCGTGCCTCTGGCGCAGCCTGCGCTCTGGCTGCACCTCCCTGGCCGGCAAGCACGTCCAGCTGGGGCTCGCCACTTGAGGCCCCGCCTGCAACACTGGCCACGTCCACTACCAGAGGGCCAGTAAAGCTCTGGGGTACCACAGGGCTGCGGGTTCCTTGGCCCCCACTCGCTTTCTTAGCTGCACCTCTCCGGCGCTGCAAACATTCAATGGACATCATCGAGAGAACAACACTTCTCTGAAGAATTGCGATAACACATTCTGTAAGCAAGACCCACCCACAGCAAAGCGGAACCCCCAGACGTGCACAGGGGATATGGGCAACCTTCGCTCAACAGACCTAGAAACTACTAGCTGAGTACGTGGCTTGCCATCAGGGACTCTGGCTTCACCTTGCTGCTCTTCTCCGGTCTTCCTGATGGTCGGGCGCTTCTGAGCAGCTCGGCGGCAGCCGCCTCCTTGGGAACAACCGGCGTCTCACCATCTTCAAGGAATCGGGATGGGACTCTGCGTTGCCGCTGAGGGCGTCGCGTGGGTTCCATCGTGACCAGCCTAGCTCCAGCAGGCAGAGAATGTATTTGAGGTGACTTGATAGGGGAACTCGTCTGCAGTACTACGTACATTTCTGCCCACACGAGGCTGATACAATGGTGGCAAATATATCATTCGCTTGAAGTTTTGCAATTGCTACTTGACAGCTTTGGGTCTATGTTTTAGAACAAGCCTGTCGGTAATGCAGAAATAGAGAAACTTCAAGAGTTTGGCGGAGAAACAGCCATGACGTTGGCAGGACCAGCTCAAACCAGGTGGCAATCACCATATGCAATGTGGAAAGAGTTTGTTGCACCATTGGGTCTGACCTATAGCGGCTATCAAGTCAGATGTTGACAATCATGCTTGCGACATAATGCCCTGGAGTTTTTAGCGTCTAGAGAGGATGCAAGGTTAACGCATATTTGCAATACCACTCACCAACTCGTTGATCCCTGTGCCAATGAGTCCGCCCATAGCCTATCTAGGTAATGTTCAGATTCTGGCTACCTATTACTCAGGTTGATCCCGCCTCCTTCCACATATCACTGATATCAGCCTCCTCTGCCTGCCTCGAGCTATGTAACTGTGTGACACGCTTCCCTTCGAAAGGATCATGTACCAAGGTACTGTAATAGCCGCTGCCCGCAGAACCAGGTCTTTGCCTGCCGGGCGCACGCGCGCGTTCGGTTCAATAAATAGCGACCGCAACCCCGATGGTCCTGCCTTGCAAACGCCCGAATATGCTGAGCTCGACCTAGGGTTGGCCACGGTTCCATTGGCTTCGCCGTTTTCTTCCGATTCTGCAAAGAGACGGCAACAGCCCCAATCGACACTAGTGCTGAACATCGATCCCTAAAACGAATTAGGCAAGCGCCGCCGATGTGAAAACCGACATACCGCGCAGGCAAGCGGAAAAGGCGGGAACGTGTTTGAATATGCCGCCGGCGCAAGAGAATCGAAGTTGCAATAGGTATCTTGACAACGCGGAAACTTAGAAGTTAGGAGTCGGGAAAAGTCGTGGGTTTTAGGGTTTTAGGGTTTTAGGGTTTTAGGGTTTCTAAAAAGTGACTCAAGACTCGGCTCAAGACTCGACTTTACTGACTTTCGGGACCATACACTGAGTTCGGAGCTTCTGAGCTTGCTGCAGACACGCTGCAGATTCCAACGGGCCGTCCATGATTCATCTACGGTATTCATGCCAGGATCTGGAATCCTGGTGAGCTGGTGCTCAAGAGCTCAAGTTTTGTGACAAGTTGCTCAGCTGCCAAGCCGCCGGGCTGCCAAGGAATTCTTGTGGTCCCTTCGTGGTCTGGTGAGTCTGGTGGTCCCTTCTGCCGTTCTGCCCTTCTTCAGCGGTGAAGTGTCACGCCATCCGATCTGCTGATCTGCAAGGAGCTTGAGCTGCCAGGCTTGAGCCGGGCCCGGCTTGAGCTGACTACCTCCGCCACCAGTGATGGCCTGAGGTCTGCAGTCCGACAGGCAGTCGTCTAGTCGTCTTCCTCTGCCTCGCTGGACGGCGCTCGGGAGCGTGTACAGCCCGCCGCCGGGTACAGCCATGGTGTCGGATTCAGATTCACGCCGGCTGTTTCGGGTTTCTGTTACTTCAGTTGCAAACATATTGAACAATGATCTAATGATCACCGATGCTTG
>DF237306.1:0-94634 GCA_000708835.1 Klebsormidium nitens
TCTTAGGTCACACGGCCCTTAGGTCACACGAGAGTTATCGGAGTAGGTATTTGGCACTGCATTGGTCGACTGTCCAGCCTTGGTTGCGGTCGCTTGCGGATTGGGCAATGGCAATTTGGCATTGAAGTGTTGATGCCTTCAAGCGTTCAGTGCCGGTAGCTATATGGTGCTTCCATGGCATTCAAGGCGCCTCTGCAAGTCCTTATCGCGCTCGGGGAATAGCTGTATTGCTGTCGCATGTTAGCATTTGACAGTTTGTGAACCTGGATAATTGTCTGATGGACACTTCTGTCTGAATAGAGGTTGCTTTATCAAACAGTCAGCTTGAAACGTTGACAGAATCATAGACAGACTTATACGTCTTCAGCAAGCTGGTGATTGGCTCAGTACCCTAGCTATATGGAAGTGGTCCCAGTGCAGTTGCTCGTATGAGTTGCCACAATCATATTGTTGCGCCGAGCGACTGATACTATCCGGTGAAGGCCCAGGTTTGCGCTGTTCACTTTCTATCTGGGGTCCCACCCCCGGCAAAAGGTGAACAAGCTGTGTGTGAGAAGCTATGGGGAGGGGATGTCAATTCTGAGCGAGATGGACAACAAACAGAGGCAACCGAAAGAACCACCTGTTTCGGACGGCAATCCCCAGGAGTTGTGGCAGACCCTTCAGGTCAGTCCTCAATCAAGGTTCCTCTTCTTATGCCCTTCAGTTCGAATAGCACCTTCAGTATCTGCTGCCGCAGGTTTTGGGGGGGAACAATGGCTGCAATACTTGGCCTTCCATTCTATCTTGAGGCCTGTCCTGATTTGAAAGCATTTTAGGATGCTGGTGGCAAGCATTAGCAATCGAACCAGACCTGAGAGACTTGAGTTAGCACTAAAGACATGTTACGTCTTTTTCTGCGAGTATATGCTAGTGCCGCTGGGGAAGAATGATCAGTGGCTCCTTGTGAATCTGCTGTCCTAACCCTCTGCTAGGATCCCTTTCTTTCAGACGTCTCCATTCATGTTTGCTGGTCCGCACCTGATTACAATTTTTGCCTTACTGCAGCACTTGAAGGCGCAGTACACTGAAAGGCTCAATGATGTCAAACGGACAACCATCTCTGAGCTTGCAAAGCTCTCTAATCAGGGAAGGCCCCAGCTTCAAGCAGAATTGAAAAAGTGGAAGGGCTTTGCTGAAGAAGCTCTGACCATACTTCAGGCCCCCGACCCAAAGACTGCTGCGCTTTTGAGGCAATCACGCTTCCCAAAGGGCTCGGCTTATTTGGAAAAGCAATTGGAGAAGCCTCTCACTACCTGGGAGAACAGAAAGCGAACATGGGCGAGTTGGCAACAGGCGGTGAGTCCACAGCTCAACTTCAAGACACAGATGGCTGATGGTGTTGACATGCATGTTCTTCAGGAAATAAAGAAGCCTGGAATTCCAAGTGCAGAATTGAAAAGCCCTGTCACAATGACAAGGCGTGTCTAGGGATACCCGACTTGGCGACACAGGGGTTCAATTTTGACGGGCCCCTAGAGTCAACGGATCGGAACCTCTTATACACAAGCTCTTGTCTTTACGCCTCACATGGCAAGCAAAAGCTTTTGGTGGGAAACCGGCATTTTCCTTTTCACGTCCAGGGGCGACAGGGAACAACACCTAGCCAGACCCAAACACCTTCGGACGGACAAGCGGTTGCAACAAATGGGTTGCCAAGGCAGCAGCCAGAGCAGCACACACAGCGCCGGCCGCAGCAGGGGGGATCAGGGGAGCGGCCACCAAACGTTCTTTCAGTGAGTTCTCGTCATCTCAGGTTACTCGCTTGTCGCACATGGTTGTCTAGCCCCGTGCTTATGTCTGTAATTATTGACTTTTAAAGGTGAAAGGTTGATCCTAATTTGGCTATGTTATCCAGGAGATGTGAGCGGTTCTTTTCCTTGCTCCATTTTGACTTTCTTTCGTTTTTGGCAACCTCTCTGACGAGGTCAATACCACCGTTTCAAGTCTCTTGCCTGCTCACCATTCTGCAAACTCCTCTGATTCACGTTCTACTCCTTTGCTCACCACCCGACATGCTTCCCGCCCAACACCTCCCGAAAGATCAACTTCCGCATTCTTTCAGGCCCGACCAGTTCCCCAGCCGCAAGCTGTCCCTCCTCAGGCGCAGAAGGCGGCTTCAAAAGACCACTTACTACTCAGCGAGCAAAGGCGGTTGCACTTACAAGCTCTGAATAAGCAGGCCCCAGTGACGGCGCAACCGGCCCCCCCAAAGCAGGCGCAGCAGACTGCCCTGCAGCAGAGACAGCCGCTACAAGGCCCCGCGGTGGGGGCCAAGGGGCCGCAGCAGTCGACCTTGGACGTAAGAATTTGTCAATATTGAGTCTCTTTATGATTGCGTGTCCCAATTCTCTGGCAACGTTTGATTGCGGCTGCCATTGTGGAGTCAATTGGCGCAGGTTCCAGAGGGATAATTTTTGGAACTTTTCGTACCAGTTCTGCTGGTTTCCTGGCTCTCTTTCCTTCGTTTCTTCATCGTTAGTCAACCGGTTGCCCAAGCGCAACTCACTGCAACAGTTTTGTTTCTAACGCTCTTGCATAACACTCTCCAGAGTCATTGAATGGACACTAGATCAATGCCTGCTCACACTTTTCTGACATCCAGAGAAGCGTGTGTCATTTCGCAAAAGTGGAAGACGCGCTTCTCCCATATTCGAGTACATGGAACAATAAATGCGTGATCAGGCCTGCTTTCCTTTTGAATATTTCGATGCTTCCTTTCATCCCTCACTTGGTCCAGGGTCAAAGAACAGAGACGAATAAGGGCAGAATCGTCTCACAAAAACTATGTATTGCTGACGTCATCGTCTACCTTTCCCTGCAGAGAGTTATGCACGCTTTTGCGGTCAGAGCGAGCTTGAGCGTTGCGGAATTCACTGAGAGGGTGCGATCGAACCCTGCACTCAAGGAAAGGGTTAAGCTTGAGGTCAAGAAGCTCCAGCAACGCATCGCGCAGGGTGCAAGCGTAAGATCCTCAGCCTGGTTGACCTATTCCTTGAACCTTTTTTCCGGCGCGGATCCTGGTAGGATGGCAAGGATGACAAACAAAATCTGTTCACCTTCGCTAGATTCCAAGCACGTTATTACTTTGCGAATTTCGACCTTTTGTACGCCTTCCAAGCTTTCGTTGCTTCTCCGCCAGTATGTGAATCAGGTTCCATAGTGAGCACTGAGTTGCTGTTGCGCAATCATAACTTCCCTATACAAGGGTTGTGGGATATCAAAGTATACTCGAGGCACGGTAAGTAAAATTTAGATAATTCCGTACCGTGGACGACTGTATGAATGGTGTAAAACGTATGAAACTTATAACAAATCAGTCTCATCATTGACGATATTGTTCATTTCCTTTGAGACTTTTGATATCACTATGACGGATAGCTTCCCTTACTGAAACGCCCCTATTCTTATCCAGGCACAGGGCACTGCTGCGGCGACCGCTCCAAACTCCAAGGCGCCCCCCAATATCCCCTCGCTTCCAAACGTCATCCCTCCAGCGACTTCGCCAGCAACGCAGGCGCCTCCAGCAACAAGCCCCCGGTCGGCGCTACCCGTCCCGCCACCTTCGCAGATTCAGCCTCTTCCACCGCTCCCACCGCAAGTTGTCAAACATTTGCAAGGTGGGTTCTTGTTTTCTTGTCGCTTGCAAGTGACCGTTTGTCGAATTCAATATGAATATACGAGGGTTCATGTTTAACGGAGGTGGTTGGCAGACACCAGGGAAGAAGCTCGTGGCAGCTTACTAAAGAGCATCTCGTCGCCCAGCTTACTAAAGTGTGTCACCTTTCTGCTGTGCGTTCCTAGCGACTGTTATCTGTCTCGATTCCTCTCTGTCCCAACCCTTGGCTAATCAGCCGCTTGTCGATCAATGCATCTCAAGGAGAGAGATTCCTGATCAACCTTGTCAGCTGAGATACTGATGGAGGGACAAGTAGCTCCGCAAGTGTTCTCAGGCATATTTTCGAAGTCAATGAAGCGACCCGTGAATCTAATGATCAAACGCTCTGCTTTTGTAATTTCAGGTTGGGATTGAACCCAATCTTCGCAAGACTAAAAGAATCGTAAGTTGCCTTTCACCAACTCCAGATAATCGTAACGTCCCACTTGCTTTGTTTCTCCGCAGGACTGAGCTTGGAACAACTGCAAACCTGCATGGCAAGGTTGAGAGAGAGGCTAGCCGACGAAGAAGAACTTCAAGAAGGAGCTCCGATTGCTTCGATCTTGGGGAGGCTCAGTCGGATCCGCCTCTTACGTCAGCAGATTGCTTTTTGTCAGCAGCGCGCAGAAAAGCTCGCGGGCCGCGATGCGGCTGTGCCGACGCCCGGTGCAAAGGGGGCCGGGGTGAGTCCCTCCAACGTGAACGCGGCCACAAGAGGTGTGAACGGGGTCGGGAGGGGTGTCAACGGGTCAGTAAGAGGTCTGAATGGGTCCGGAACAGGTGCGCCTACGGCCGGACAGGGTGCGAACGGAACCGGCAGAGGCGTGACTGGGGCCGGAAGAGCTGTACACGGGGTCGGAAGGGCTGTGAATGCGGCCGGAAGAGGTGCGAATGAGGGCGGAAGCGGTGTGAGAGAAGCTAGTGCTCCTTTACCCGGGGTTAGCGCTGACGGGGTTGGTGTAAACAGGGCAACTGGTGGAGGGTTCGCTGATGGGGACGGTGTGAGATGGGGCAGTGTGAATGGGCAAGGCGGAGAAAAGACCCTCGCAATGAGGATGAGTGAAATCGGGCGGGGTGTTAATGGCGACAAGGCTCCTGATGCTGGAGCGCGTGAGTCTGGCGCTGGTCGGGGCAATGTGAACTGGAGCCGTGTGAATGGGGCCAATGTGAACAGGGGCGGTGTGAACGGTGCAAGTGGGGCGAAGCCCGCTAACCTCGGTGCGAACGGGGCAAGCCCGGAGGGTGCTACCGCACACGGTGTGAACGGGACCAGCCAAGGTCCGGCTGCCATGAAAACTGGCGTTGACACTGGCCGGGCGGTGATTCCTAGCGCGAACGGAGGCATTGCGAACGGGGCTACTGCGACTGGAAGCGGTGTGAATAGAGAAGGAGGGGTAAGGGCGGTCACGCCAGGCAGTGTGAACAGGCCCTGCCAGGGGGCATCTACACCCGGACCTATCCAAATCATGCCGCCAATTCTACCGAATTCGGGGAGCCGACGAGCGCCAACAAAAGCTGGGGGGCCCGCAGGCACGCCAAATGTTACCCCCACGAATGCGGCCGCGCAAGCATCGGCGCAACCGTGTGCGCGCACGCTTCCGAAATCTGTCAAAGTCTTCCGCACAGTGACGATAAACGGGGAGGAAAAACGGGTGGAGACGGATCCCCAGCAGATTGCGTTGCTCTACCGGAGGTTGGCGGAGAGGCGTGCGGCCGGGGGGGCTCAGAGATTGGCTCGGGACAGGGCCCCGGGGACAGGGCAGCAGGTCGATGGGGCGGAGGGTTCGCCTCGGGAAGGGGAACCGGGGCCAGCGCAGCGCGTTGGGGGAGACGGGGAAGCACCGGTTGAGCGGAACAACAAGCGAAAGTTGTCAAGGACCGAGATGGAAGTCAGGGCCCCCGAAGGGAGAGGGGGGGAGAGGTCGGGACAACCGGGGCAAAGGGGAGGTGCATCTGGCCTGCCGTTGCTGCCCCGGTTGGACGAGGGTGGCCCTCCGGAAAAGAAGCTGAAGGCGCAGATCGAGGAGCTGAGCGCGAGGCTGGGGGATGCGGACGCGTACGCTGATGGCCCCCCAAAGATGGGAGAAACGGTTGGTGTTAGCTGGAGGATCTTTAAATCGATGTCAAAGACTTGTAGAGTTTGCCGTTGAGGGATGCGCTACCTTTTACGTGCTCTGTGATTGTGTGAAACGTCTGCCCGGAGAGAGAGGCATCGGTTTGATGGTTGTGGACGGGTTGCGGCAGCTCTCCTGGCGCGGTTGCTGCTTTCGTTTCTCTTGGTGACGTCCAGCTGTTTGCTTCGGATTTGCCACCCTCTTCCGGATGTCTTGGACCTTCACCACCTGATTGGAGTCGGTTGGATCTCTTGATATTGTTGACTGTACGGTCCAGGTCGCATATTCGATAAGAGACTGGTTGTCAACGGTGGCAGGTTCGGCGCAAAAGGCTGTAACTAAGCTGGCGGAGAGAAAAGGAAGTAGCTCAGAAAAGGGGATTCCGCAGAGCTTAGATTCTTTTGTTAAAAGCGTTCATTCTAACCCAATCGACCCCACAGAGCAATTTGTGCCTCTCTATTTTGTGTCTCCGCTGTTCGTATGTTGCCGTGCAAGCTCTGGTGGAAGCACGCCCGATCCCTTTCAGAACTTCGCGGTCGTCGACATCACGCTTTGCTTGTGTGAGGGCTTTCCGCCTCCCTTGAAGCGAACCTTTCTCCTTCGACGCTCAAACTGGACGAACCCTTTTAAACCCTTCCTTTCTCTCTGGTGCAGCAAAAAGCAGTCCCAGAGTCAGCGTCCGCAGCCGGCGTGGGGCCCGAGGAAGGAACGTCACAGCGTAAACAGGACTGGCCGCCGAAGGTATGCATGTGTTGTCAAACATCATCTTTTTCAGTAACTCGACCAGAATTAGTCTTGCAAGACGGAGTCGACCAACCTTTGGCTTAATCCGATTGCAGCTCTTAAAGAAGGCATCATCTTTTCTCGTAGGTCAAAAGAACCAGTGATGACGGTTGGTTGCAGCGTACCGAACTAGGTATGCTGGCTTGCTGGTTGACAAGCGCTCCTGAAAAGGTGGCCCGTGCATGCGAGCTGATTCACACTATGCTGAAGATTTTGAGCCGGCAGCACATCGCCGATGCATGACCCTGTGTATGTTCGAGATTCCCAACCGCTCCTCTCCATTCTCGCAGGCCGATGCGGATCTCAACGTATGTGCAATTTGCGAGGAAGAATGGGACAACGAGCGCCGCAGAACTGTCATCATCCCTGGGCTGAACTACAAGTGCGGGCATGCGCTCTATTGCAACAAGTGTTTAGAGGATTTTTTTGAAAGGATGAGCGAAAAGGCAAAGACTGGGGCTTTTCATTATGAATGTCCCAGCAAGTGTAATCTAGGTCCGGATATGCCAAGGTTGATGCCCGTATTCATCGGTTGCTAAGAAGAATAAGAGTTTAGTGATCTGCTTAACCGGCAACTTGCTTTGCTCTTAATAAGGTGATCGATGAAAATGTACACTTTCATTCTCAATACGAGATGGCCAAAGCATTGGCGCTTGCTGGAGTAAAAGGTTTGCAGGTAGGTTGGCTTCTGCCTCTGCGTTTGAAAGTACTGCAGGGGGATACAGGTACATATCATGCAACGGAGGTGCGCGTGCGGCGTCCTCCTGTGCTCATTGTCATATGGTGGCATATGCAATTGCACGGTTGAAGCCTACCTATATGACTTTTCTACTTTTGAACAACAATTGAAACATGCAATCAAATGTCCGACATGCTCATGGACATATTTAATTCAATCTGCGGACAATTGTGCATCAAATGCGAAGCTCGTGCATGTGAGTTGGAAATGTCATGTGTGTCTTTAATAGCCAGCGCCTTTATCGGGTCTCTACGCAGTGCTTGAAAGCGGCCCGCACACAATTACTATAGGTGCAGTTATATATACTTAACTTTAATTAAAAGGCCGAAGCTATAATTAAGTGCACTGTTTGATACGTCATGATAAAGGTATAAGATAGGGATCGAGCTCTGCACGTCACGCGCCGCGAATTAACCAATTGCCAGCGCTTTCATGCCTAGGATTGAGCATGCACCGTCATATTAGATTGATGGTTTTAGGGTTTTCAGTTCATCAGTTGTGCTACTGTATGAGAAATTAGGGTCTCTCAGCTGAGCTAAGACTGGTGTCAGAATTAGACACATCACCTTGGCACTGAGCTCGCACTGCAGCTTCAGTAGGACTACTCATGCCAATGGCGATGCACACATGGTGGCAGAAGGGAAGTGCACCGCCCTCAAGACTTTTTGCTCCCTGCCACATGCAGTGTAGCTGTTTCAAACAAGGAAAGATGCGTGTGCTTTGCTGATTGGGAAGTGGCGTCGGCGGGGAGCGCGCCATGGACAAGGAGCAGCGCAATGTGGAGCAGAAGAGAAAGATAAGGAGGGAGGCAATCTGGAAGAAGATTCATACCACAGTGCACAAGAGACTTGTCAGTGATCGAATGAACTCGTGGTATTTTGCGGAGCCGGTTGATCCGGAGGCGTTGAACATTCCCACCTACTTTGATGTTATCAAGCAGCCAATGGACCTTGGCACCGTTGGGCGGAACTTGAAGACTAGACAATACACAGGTTTTGAGCAGTACGCCTCAGCGGTGCGACTGACTTTTTGCAATGCCATGACATTCATTGGTCCCACGAACAATGTGTACAAAGCGGGTGCATGTCTTCTTAGAGATTTTGATGAGGGACTGTGGCCAAGGGTCCAAGAGGACATCAGCGCTGAAAAGGCACTGACAGAAACTGAGGATAGGAAAGCCGAGGAGGCCGGGAAGCAGGCAACGTCGATGAGGGCAGGCAAGGTTGATAGAGGTAAGCGCTAGAAATCCCAGCATCGGTGGAAGCGTTGAGAGGCCGCTAGAATGAAGTGGTGACTCTGGCCAGACCTCGTGAAGGAACTTTCACTAGAATGTGCTGATTGCGAGCATCTGGCCCCTGTCCAGTAATTGCGAAACAGGAAGAGCTTGCCGGTCAAATCGGCCAAGGGGGTCACCAGGATTCCCACAGAGACTATCTCTGACGAAAGTAAATTTCATGACACACCACCAATTTTGGATTCGCCGCTCTCGATGGGAAACTTGTGACTATAAGGTGGTAACCCTGAGGTACCATGCTTGTACCAAGGATGTTACTTGAGCTGGTCTCAGATGCTTCATCATGACAAACAAGTGGATGTGCTTGGGTCATAGTTAGTGGCCAACTGCAAGGATCTTTCACAGTTAGTTTGGAGACCCTGAATCCTGTTGCAATTTGCTCGCTTCATCTGCTCAACTATTCTTCCTCATTCGCAGGGGCCAAATCGCGCGCAGAGTCTGCTTCGCCCAAGTTGCTGGATGTGGATGTTGAGCCCCAGGAGTTGTGGCAGGACCTTCAGGTCAGAACTTGGCTCACGGCACATTCTGAACCAGTCACACTTCGACGCATCTGGACTTCCATGTTTACCTGATATGATGAGCAAGCTGTATTTTGGTAGATTGAATAACCTGATTCTCAGCTTGCTTGATCAGGTTCAGTCTACTGGACTGGTGCAGCAAAGTGGGGGAAGGTGGTTTTGATGGGAAAGATCTGGTAATGAGGAGCCATTTTTTTTGGCTTCATCCAGTGTTATGGACGACCCTGCAGGGATCCATGACCTTGCTGAACCCGTTTCATCTCATGTCTGCAGCGTCTGAAATCTCTATACCTGGATCAATTGACCAAGCTTGGGGGCCATGTTTCCTCTGAGCTGACAAGAATTGAAGAACAAGAGCTGTCGGGGCCTCGAGGTTACTTGAAGGAATGCCGTAGCTTCGCGGCCACAGCAAGGACCGTTTTACAAGCACCAGACGCCTACACCGCTCTTGTGCTGAAGGAGTGCGTCTTCCCAAACGGCTTGGCGTTCTTTGAGCAGAGAGTGGCTGGATTTCTCTTGGCCTGGGAAAAGAGTGCCAAATCCACAGAGGTCTTGAAACAGAAGGTGAGAATCATCTAAGATCGGTCCACAGATGCCATTGAAAATCCAACAGACCTCTTAATGTTTTTGACGCAAATCCTCTCATTACGGAAAGTCTGAACTTGGTCAGAGTTTGGCTTTGTTGGAGGTCTGTGATTGGATGGAAGATCAAGACTCTTTTCTTGGTTCAAGTGAGGCAAAATCTGCTGTTGCCAGAGGGATTTGGGAGACAACGAGGTTACGATTCAAGAGCCCCTCCTGTAGAACAATTGATATTTCTGCAATCGCCTTGGAATGGCCTTGAATCATGTTGCAAGAAAGTAGGGAGCCGCACTTCTGAGTCACATGCCCGTATGTGATTCTTTGTCCATCTCCAGACTCTTTGCAAAGGAAAATCTATTTCTGTCGTTCAAGATAGTTTATGCAATATCTTTTCTTCTTCAGACAAAGCGCAAATTTGAAAGCAACCTAGTAGAAAAGTGGGACTCTTTTTTGGACCGACGCAGCATTCCAGGACTTCAGATTTTTTCGTCTTGCGTTTCAACCCCCAATGCTAACGTTGTTGTTCTTTTTGACAGTCTACCGCAGCTGCAGCTTCGCCGAGCTCCCTGTCTTCTCAGCCGAGCCCGTCGACCACTCCCTCAGCCGCCCTGATGCCTCCGCCCGCAAATCCCCTGCCAATTCCGCAGCTCCCTCCACTTCCGCCGCAAGTGGTTTCGCTTATACAAGGCGAGTGCGCGCACACAGTCTTTCGTTCGTGCGAAAAGAGGAGACCTGCTCGTGGCTTGAAGCGTTGAGCACTTGAAGACGCGTCCGCAAACCTATGGAATCTGTTTCTCGGGAATTACAGTATGAACGTACCGGACTTGTGGGACTCCGTTTTTCCAGCTTCAAGCAAAGTTTATCCATGCTCTGAGCTCAACGACGCAGGCAGATTCCTCTCTCCTCGATCGAACACTCGTGATCAGTGATCCGAAAAATGATACCAGAAGTAGTTTCTTACATCAGGGAGCCCGACTTCGGCCGACTTGCCCGTCTTGATTTTCGACTCGCTTTCAGTGTTCTGAAGCGCTCCGTTTGCGTTCAGGTCTCGGTTCTCAGCAATTGCACACTCACATAACGAAGCTGAAGGAGAGGTTGGAGCATGAGGAGCGTTGTCAGGGAAGCAAAGCAGTCGGAAGCAACGAAGACAAACTTTGGCGCATGGGCCTTCTTCGCCAGCAGATTGACTTCTGTCGGCAGCGTGCAAACGAGCTTTCGGATGGGGCGGGCGACAACCGAAGCCCACCTGCTGGTGTGCGGAAGCTTGCTGTCGACAGAGGTGATGTCAGCGGCGTTGCTCCGCCTCAGTCCGGGGGAGTCCCACGAAGTGAACGAAGGGTGCTCGAGCGAAGTAACAAACGGAAGTTGCCATTTAGTGGTCCAGAAGAGGAAGGGGAAGTAGTGGCTTTCACGGCAGGCGGCACGGGCGCCTCTGGGGGCGACGCCGCTGTCGCCCCATTGATCGAAAGGGTTCCCCCGGAGAAGAAAACGGAAACTTCGGACGAAGAGTTTCGTGCCATGCTGGGGACCTTATTAATTCAAGCTGGCGAACTTCAGAAGGCGGCCGCACAGGTAAGCATCTGTTAGCCCAGCGGGTCAGGCGATGGAACGATTTGAATATCAGGACCACTGAAACAGCAGCTTTTACCTTGGCAACTTTTGTTGCAGAACCGGTTGGTTTGATTGCTTACGGTCTGAAAGAGTGCTCAGCGGTTGTGCGCTATTAGGCTACATGAAACCTCAAGGGTTTTAAACAGCGAGGTGATGGCTGGAACAGTCAACATTGAGGTCGCTTCGTTTGCATCCATTTGACAGGCGTCTGAATTGGAATCTGCTTCTAAACCAACGCAGCAATACAGGGCTTCAGATGTTTTGTCCTGTTTTGCAACCTTCAGTGCTAACGCTATCGCTGTTGTTTCTCTTCCAGTCTACCGCAGCCGCAGCTTCGCCGAGTTCCCTGTCGTCTCAGCCGAGCCCGTCGACCCCTCCCTCAGCAGCTCTCGTGCCTCTGCCAGCAAAACCCCTGCCAACCCCGCAGCTTCAACCTCTCCCTCCACTTCCGCCGCAAGTGGTTTCGCATGTACAAGGCGAGTGGGCTCACTTAGTCTTCCAACACAATTCAGGATCCTGTATGTTAGAAAAGACGAGATCTGCAAATGGCTTGAAGCGTTGAGCATGTGAAGATGTGTCCGCAAAGTTACGGATTCTGTTTCTCTCGGGAATTGCAGGAATGAACGTACCGGATCTGTGGGACTCCGTTTCTAGCTTCAAGCAAAGTTCAGTATGCTCTGAGCTCAACGTCACAGACAGGTTTCTCTCCCTTCGATCGACCGCTCATGATCAGCTGCTTGGGAAAATCATACCAAAAAATTCATGGCAGTTTCTTGGAGGTACAAGTATTGGGGATCTCGAATCTGGCCATGCAATTCTTGATTTTCGACTCGCTTTCAGTTTCTGCAGCGCTCCGTTTGACGTGCAGGTCTAGGTGCTCAGCAATTGCACACTCACGTAACGAAGCTAGAGGAGAGGTTAGAACATGAGGGACGTCCCCAGGGAAGCAAAGCAGCCGGAACCAATGTGGACAAAGTCAGGCGCATGAGTCTTCTTCGCCAGCAGATTGATTACTGTCGGCAGCGTGCAAACGAGCTCGCGGAGGGGGCGGACGACACCCCGAGCCCGACTGCTGCGGTGCGGAAGCTTGCTGTCGACAGAGGTGATGTCAGCGGCGTTGCTCCGCCTCAGTCCGGGGGAGTCCCACGAAGCCTAAGGGGGGTGCTCGAGCGAAGTAACAAACGGAAGTTGCTGTTCAGTGGTCCAGAAGAGGAAGGGGAAGTGGTGGCTTCTACGGCAGGCGGCACGGGCGCCTCTGGGGGCGACGCTGCTGTTGCCCCATCGATCGAAAAGTTTCTCCCGGAAACGAAGAGCTGGTCGGACGAAGACTTTCGTGCCATCCTGGGGACCTTGTTAGCTCAAGCCGACGAACTCCAAAAGATGGCCACACAGGTAAGCATTTGTCAGCCTAGCGGCGAAAGCGACGGGACGGGTTGAATAGGACCTCTGATACAGCAGCTCTTGCCTTGGCAAGTTTTGTCGGAGGAGCGATTGGCTTGATCGCTTACATTTTGAAAAGTATGTTTAGCGGTAGTTGGCTGTGCGGCCATTCGACACTGCTAAGCTTCAGAACGGCGAGCTAATCGTCAACGATGAGGTCCCTTCTTTCGTGTGAATCTCTCTGTTGACGGGCATCCAAGGATATAAGAGGGCGCTGTTCCTGCTGACGTCCAACTCACTGGGCACCTTCGAAAGGTTGCTTTCGGGCTGGCTGAAAGCTTGGCGCACTCTCTTTAAAACAGGCGCACTCCTTATCCTCATGTTAGCTATCTCTAATTGAAGGTGCGAATATTTGCGTTTGTTTTGGTGCAGACAAGCAGCGTTCAGAAAACGGCGCCCATCAGCTCGGCAGAGATCAGCGAGCGGAGGCTCGAGACTCGGCAGCCCAAGAAGGACTCGACCCCCGAGGTATGTTTGCCGTTCCACTCTCAGCGTCTAAGGTTTCCAGCCAGGGAGGTTTGCATGACGGGTCGGGCTTGTGGGCCGTTGTATCTTTTGAGTGCCGTTGTTGGGGATCAATGGTGCCTTGTCGATGATGGGTTGGAAGTGCCTTGGTCTTACTGGACACACTTGTTTCGCTGATTGTAATGTCAAGCTGCTAAAAGCAGAGCAACGGCCTGGCCTCCTGCCAGACGCCTCGAAGAGAGCAAAGAGTCGCCGAATCTTACCCCGTCCTTTGTCACCCGGAAAAAGTCTGTAAGGAGCCTACATTTGCAGAGCCGACGTTTTCGACCTCGATTAGATTTGTTTCTTCTTTCCCTTTCGTTCTAAACTGTGTCCTGATTTGCACCTTTCGCTACCATGCGCTCGCTTTTTGCATGGCAGAATCCAATTGGCTCTTCCCAACTACCTAATACTTGAGCTGACTGCGAAATCTTTGCTCCCGCAGCTCTCAAGCACGCCGCTTGCCAGCTTCAGCCAGCGAGCGCCTGGGTTGGGACTCGCCCAATCAAAGCCAGTCGCCGGAGCGGGAGGCAGTGACGTCATCGCAGAGCCGAGAAATCCGCAGAAGAGCAGCAGCGTCAGAAAGGCGAGCGCGGCGACCTTGCCTGCGGTAGCGGAGTGGTGCTACGAGGGGCGCAACAAGAAGATGAGCGGGCCGTACCCGCTGGATTTGCTGATGATCGGGCTGGATGGCGGCAAGCTGAAGCCGCACCTGCAAGTGTATAAGAAGAAGAGGGGCGGCTTCTGGCCTCCCGTCAGGCTGCAGGACCTACTGGACGGGACAGTCGACTTGGAAGCCATGGAGGAGCACAAGGGAAAAGGAGAGGCGGAAGCGGGCGGGGGGGATCCCCCTCCTCACGGCGGCCGCTCGCTTGCCTTGGCAGGGGTTGATGCAAGCGGTCTAACTGGGAGCGTTCGGACGGGTCTAAACCGGGTCGGGAACGGGGTTGGGAACGGGGTGGAGGGAGCAGCTGCAAACGGCGTCGAACAGACATTCGGTCGTAGTAAGCACAAAGTGAGGATTTATTTGCCGGGGCCTAGCAAGGAGGTAGGTTCCGATGCAGCTGGATTCGGTGCGAACGGCGTCGGAGGTGTGAGTTCCGTCGGACTCCGTGTGAATGGGCCCAGCGGCACCTTGACGGACGGAACCAGGGCCACCCGGGAGCCAAATGCGGGGAGTGATGCAATGGAAGACAACGGGCCAACCAACACAGCTTTGGAAGAAGTTGGTGCGATGAGGGGAATCAGCAAGGCCAGCAGTCTTAACGGCAAGGGGGACCCCAGTATCTCCACAGCGGATAGAAATGCCCCTTGCAGAGTCCGCTAAGAAGCGTTTGAAGGAAGCATCGCGTGTTACGGAGTCTCTTCTGGAAGGGTCCAATGTGCACGGGGGTGATGCGGAACGCAGCCCTGGGAATGGGGCCGAGCCAGGAGAAAACTTCTTCGGCGTTTCTGGGAACAGGGCCAGCACAGCTGCGGCGGCTGGAGAGGACGTGACTGAGGCCAGCCGAACTCGGGCACAGGGAACTGGTTCCAAACTCGAAGGGAGTGCACAGGAAGGTGCGGTCGGCGGTGCGGACACGGCGTTGAGCGTGCAGGCAACAAACGAGGCCGCAGGGGGGCTGATTGAGTGGAGAGTGAAGCGGAAGCTTCGGGCGAGGGGTTTGAGTGCAGCTGGATGGCAAATCGGGAAAGCACTGTGGGAATCGTAGGAAGCGGAACGCGTACCCGGGGCCCCTTCTATGGCTGGGGTGGGCGAGTATGCCCCCCCCGAAAAGAAGCAGAAGATTAAGGTTGTGGTGATATCCCGCTTACCTCTGGTGAGACGCTTTACTTGAGCGCCTTTGCATTACGATATGATAGGTGGCTGTTGCTCTGATGTCTATCTTCAGATTGGAGGCTCACAGTCTTCCGACCTTTGAGAGTCGCATCGCTTGTCTGAATGTTTCAGTCTTGCAGTTCGAGATTCAGGACCCTAAACTCCAAATGCGTGCATGGTCTGAAGTAAGATCCGGGGCTTCGTTGGAGGTCGGAACTAAGTCTAAATGTGAAAAGCTGCGCACATGTTGAAAACGAAGCGAGGGCCCTTGTCACTTCTCGTGAACCCGCTAGCTCTGCGTAAGGTGTTGACGTGGGCGCTCTCTCTTGCTTTTCCAACGTCCGGCGGATTCTGACAGCACCAGCGGCTGGGAAGCGGGGACAACCGTAGGGTAATCTGCATAGTTTTGCAAGACTTTGTTTGTGGAGAGTTGCGTCCATGATAGCAAAGAGGAGAGCGGGGTTTTTCTAGAGCCGTGATGTCATTTGGTACAGGAAAAGGAGCCGGAGCTTGCTGACGGTGCCGTACAAAACACGGAGAATCTGAAACTCACGAAGCACAAGCACAATCCAACGCAATAGGTGTGTGTCCTCTCTGCAATCTCCACTTACGGCGAGTTAGAAAGTGTCACGTTTGCCATATGATCTGGTGGCTTATGATTCTTGTGACAAAGGTTTACCCGAGAGGAGGCTATATTGAGAAGAACCGCAGCTTCCCTGGCCTAGTGCTTTGGAAATCTTCATGTGCTGCCATTCTGCGCCACCCTTCCTCAAAACTGCTCGAAACTCAAGTATGCCATAATGGTCTGTGAGCCATCAGATGCAAGCCTCCGCAGCTCACCTGCTGGTCTTCTTGCAAGGGAGTCAGGATTCTGGTAGCTCTTCGTGTCCAGATAACCAGAAGACAGCCTTCCTCCTTTCCCTTAGCTATTCATTTGGAATTACCGGAAGACAGCCTTCGTCCTGCCCCTGATGCGGAAGGGAGCATGGGGATGTGCTCCAATGTTCTCTGGCGAGCTTGGTTCCATCAGATGCTGTAGTTCTCAAGGGGGGAGAAAAGCACAAGAAGAAAGACGACTCGATCGAAGACAGTTCATATTCTTGCAGGCCACGAACTCGAATGTATGTGCCATCTGCGAAGAGGAGTGGGACAATGCGCGTCGGAGGACGGTAATCGTCCCTAGCCGAAAGTACGAATGCGGGCATGCTTTGTATTGCAACCAGTGTCTGGAGAACTTCTTTGAAAGAATGCGCAAAGTGAAAGCAGGCACGTCCACCTATGAGTGCCCAAGTAAGTGTAATCTAGGTCCGAAGATGCCAAGGTTGATGCCTGTATTTATTGGTTCCAAGCATATGAGAAACATCCAATTGTAGACTGGATGACTTGAGCAAGTGTAGTCAAAGACGCTGTGAGCAGTCACTTCGAGCAGGTATCCATAAAATGCTTTCGATTGAAAATAATGAAACGACCAGAGCCTTTAATTATCCGTCCAAGTTTCGTTTGGTGGTGCACTGAGCTTTAATGTAATCACAGCTTAATCCAGCTCCAACCCTTAAATCATGCTATGATTCGCTTGCGCGGCAGATGCATGCCGACCTCTGACTTTTGATGTACCCCTTTGCGCTCGGTCTCATCATGACGACGAACTTGCATTCTAGATTGCTCATGGAATTTTCCGCACACGCGTACTAAAGTACTCGATCGGTGTATAAACGCGTGACAAAATCGATGAATTGCACCGAATGCGGCTGCATTTTTGAGCGCGAAGTGACGCTTGAGCGCGAGCTCTCAGTATATGGAGGCCTACTTAGAAGGGGCCAGATGGCCCGAGTCAAGCACCGAATTCTCGTACCGATAATAAGTTCGTATGTAATCAGTGACATCAAATCGAAAATTGACATTGGACTTGACCATCATTCATCCACGGCCTCATTTAACGAGGTACGTACCGCATCGCAAGATGGCCACCAGACTCCAGCCGTTGCAAGCGTTCCGGTGCATGATGATCGACGCTGGCGGCTACAGCGACCGGCAGTTAGTTGCATCCGGCAAGAATTCAGATGGTATGCATACCGTCCGACAAATGTTCATTCTCGTAAAGTCAAATATGAAATAGCCGACTTAATGGTGTGCAAAAAGTACGCATATCCAATCACGATGTGGGCATTGTTGGGAGGCATATGAGCTTTTTGGGGGCTTTTGAACGGGCAATCTATGAATGTGCACGCTTGGCTCATGTCAATTAGATTGGGAGGGGTGGTGCACCGTCCGCCAGATTGAAGTTCATCAGATGCTGCCTGGTTTCCGGGATGGGTATCCTAGCTCGAAGTAAGCGGGATGGATGTTTTGATCAAGTCTACTCGAGTGGACTCTGGATAGGCATCGGGCCATACTGTTGGTGTTGGCGGATAGAAAACGTTTGCTTCGTGTTCATTAACCTACTCATCTTTGTTTACCGAGGAGCGCCGAGCTAGTGAATAGAAGAATCTCAACCAAGATCGACGTAACGTTTAGGACAACCCGGAGTAGTCGAAGACACACAGCATTTTAGCAATGTAAGAGATGCTGAAAGAACTTATTGTTTTTACAACCATCTTCTTAGCACGTTCTTGAGCAATAACCTGACAGTTTCGCGTTTGACATAGCCTCCAGTAGAACGTGGTTCAAAAATCTCTACGTGCACAGAGAATCCATGCAGAACGCTGGTGGCAGGAACTTTTGTGCCAGCTCTTAGATACTTCATGAGACTCTGCTCCCCATCGTTACACTCCAAGTCCATTGAAGCGTTGAAGAACTTGTAGTCCTCGCCGTCCACATCTCTTATTGCTCTGGCAGCCGTCAGATGATACCTTGAAGGTCCATGAAGGGGTGTGTGGGTCCCAGCTCCGGGGACTACCCGGTCCAGCAGAACCTGCACTTTCCCGTCCGTTTTGCGCATCAGCTTCCACGAGAAAGAGATGACGTCTTGCTTGCGCAACACTTGTGCTGGATCACCGTGCGTTTCAGGCCTGGGCCAATAAGGCCCTTCGTATTCAGCCATTCTCTGTAGAATAGTTGAATATACTCTTCCTTGACGCACAGATTCGTGCGCCCCTCTCAGAACTGCCGCGCACTCCTGCTCGAAATCTTGGCAGTTGGGGTCTCTGCAGCCTCGCAGCTCTCGTCCAAGCTCGCTGCTCTCGGCTGAACAAAACAAGATTCCTTCATCGTTCAAATACGCGTCGACCAGCATGACGAAGTCAAAGAGAGCTCGCCATTGATTTGGCATTCGCAGCTTGGCTTCAGCCTTGCACACCGCTTCATAGAGAGTCTTTGAAAGAGACGCTTGTAGCCGCAAGGGTGCCCTGCGCCACAGTGCGCTTCAACAAGCTCCTTTGCAAGGGGTGTCGTCAACGAAGGGCTATCTAGTTCGCACCAAGTCTTCCAGCGGAGACTCCTATCTACCAAGTTCCTCAGGGTTGTTGACAGAACGGCAAGCTTGCAAGCATCTTCCGGTGTCAAAAACCCTAGCAGGTAGTCAAAGAGAGATTCGTCTAGGTCCTCGATGAGCTTTGCTACACTAAAACAGAACGAAGCCCTTTCTGCCAACCTGTGTGACGTTTGTGAGCGTAAGCAATCAATGTCTGCAATGTCGACCGCCTGCAGGGGAGGAATGGGGACGATCTGCACCCGCTTCCCCGCCTTTTGAGCTGCTAATCGCCGACCAAGAGGCGCGCATGCGCGGCCGCCTGGCTGTCAGATAAAACCCTCAGCCTCAGCCTCCGCGCGCGGCCTGACATCCGCAATGTTCGAAAGCCTGCATGTTGTCCATTCCCGCTGATAGACATCCGGACCTTGCTCCTCCTCCACCTTTGATCATGATGCGGACCGGATATGGAAACCCGCCATGTCTGCATGGCATGGATTTGTAATGCACTCTCATGCTTAGCTTCCTGTCCGGCCACTTGCTTAAGGCCGCGACGGATGTCAAGAATTCATGCTGTTTTACGTTGTGCCCTGCACTGTGAACCATTTTGATGCATAATAAGTGAGGGTGCGTCGCGTCGAGGCTTTTGAGCTCTCCAGGTGCAGTAGTCTGGGTGCGTTCTTGAATATTGAAATAACTTTTGCACGACTGCCCGTATGAGGCTTTCAAACGACTAGACTGGCCGATTGGAGAATGGAACGGTTGATCCTCAGGCCTAGACTAGAAAGCTGATCCAGGCTTGGACCCTAAATCAACTTGAAGCTTCGATTTGCCGCGGCACTAAAACCTGACCATTCCAGTGTTTTGACCATTCTGATGGGGTTGACATTGGCCTCGCCTTGTATTTGGTATCAGCACTAGGCGGCTTGACAGCAATCTTCAGTTGCAAGTTTGAATTCTTCTTACATGAGGACCACAGAACTTCTCTACATAAGACCCTTCAACATGGTCGACGAAGCGCTCGGTGTCTCTCTTTTGTGCTCCTAGGCAGCTTCAAGTCGCAGGACTGAGACTCCGAGTCCTCAACTTCCTGGATGGACCGAGACAGGTTGGACAACCTCCTGCAAGTGCCTGGCTTTAGGGCACCTTGAAAAATGGACTGTGAGGCAAGCTGCATTTATGAGTCTCTTATAACCACCTTCTGAGCACGTTCTTGAGCAGCACCCTGCTGACGTTGTCTCGTCCAACAAAGCAGCTAAATTTCCAATCCAGATCAGAGAGTCCTGCGTACACAGACACTCTTTGTAGCACGCTGCTTGCAGGAACCTTTAAGTCACTTGCACTGTTCACAAATTCGTGGCATCCAATCTCCGCTTCGGTACACACCAAGTACATCAGTGCGTGAAAGGAGACGAAATTTTCGCCCTCCCCATCCCTGATGATTTCGGAAGCTCCCAGCGGATCCGCCGCTAGTGGATCGGGAGGAAGGTTAGAAGGGTAGACATCCACTAGATCCTTTCTGATCTCAGAAAGGGCCCGGTCTAGCAGACTGTAATCTCCCGTCCGTCTTGCGCATCAGCTTCCACGAGAAAGTGATGACGTTTCTCTTGCGCACCGCTTGTGCTGGACTCACCACCATCTTGAGCCCTTGTGTGAACGCAGATTGCAGGGGCCGGTCTTGTTCAGCCATTTCTTCTTGTATGATTGAACAAATTTCACCTCGACGCACAAACTTGTGCGCCACTTTCAGAACTGCCCCGCACGCCTGCTTGAAGTCCTGGCAGTTCGGGTCTATGCAGCCTCGCAGCTCTTGTCCAAGCTCGCTGCTCTCAGCCGAACAGAACAAAATTCCCTCATCGTCCAAATAGACGTCGACCATCATGACGAAGTCAAAGAGGGCCTCGCCGTTGATCATCTGGCATTCGCAGCTTGGCTTCAGCCTTGCACACCGTTTGATTGACAGCCTTTGAAACAGACGCTTGTAGCCACAAGGGTGCCCTGCGCCATAGTGCGCTTCAACAAGCTCCTTTGCAAGGGGTGTCGTCAACGAAGGGCTATCCTGCTCGCACCAAGTCTTCCAGCGGAGACTCCTATCTACCAAGTTCCTCAGGGTTGTTGACAAAATGGCAAGCTTGCAGGCATCTTCCGGAGGAATGAAGCCTAGCATGTAGTCGAAGAGAGCATCGTCCAGATCTTCCATGGTCTTTGCTGCAAAGTGCTTACGAAGTATTTTGCGAACCTGCTTCTTCAAGCCTGAGGCTGGAGCGGGTGTTTTAATCTTCTGCGGCACGGCAGCTCTCGTACGTCGGCTGGCAGCCCGCGGGCCAGAGGGTTTACATGATGGCTAGGCGGCCGCGCGTGCGCATCCCGGGTACCGCGTGCCTAAAGAATTGGATGGGAGTGATCTTGACACCGGGTGCTCTTGCGAGAGCGATTTCAAAAGTCTGTCTCCTGGCAGCCAGATACGAATTTCTCGCATCCATAAAGGTCAACTCGTAACACATAGCAAGATGCGAGCTGTGCGCCAAAGAAGCGCTAGCAAGCATCTGCGATCATGATGTGGACCAATAGCAACCAGCAATGTCTGCATGGCATGATTATGT
Organism: Klebsormidium nitens; assembly: GCA_000708835.1. Classification (NCBI taxonomy): domain Eukaryota; kingdom Viridiplantae; phylum Streptophyta; class Klebsormidiophyceae; order Klebsormidiales; family Klebsormidiaceae; genus Klebsormidium; species Klebsormidium nitens. The sequence goes on from DF237306.1 coordinate 21,111, forward strand.
CATACAAGCAAATGCTTAGCTTCATGCCACCCGGTCATATGCTCAAGCTGGCCGCAATGGAAGGTTAATGATTCATGGACTGCCAATATTGGTGTCCTGTACTTCACGTCATCATCCTGAGGTTGATACATGATGAGGGTGATCAAAGGCGGTTGGATAGCCTTTTCGCACGATCTCCCCCGTTGAGGGGAAGGAGCGTTTGTTTGAAATACATCCCAAGGAATCTAAGCTGGACTCCAGGGTTACAATCTAGCTCCAGATTCAACCGCGTGCAGGATGAGGCGTCGTGACATGGACCGAAGATAGGCCTCACCGGATTATTGGTGTGGGGGCAATAACCAAAATCTTGCCTTTATACCAACCTCAACCTCCTCTCTTTTGGAAAGCAGCACAATTCTATGTAGACCCCTTTACCATATCGAAAGAGCGCTCAGTATTCTGATCGATGAATCTTGAAGTCGTCAGAGGACCGAACAATTTGGTCGGCCGAAAATGAAGTGGATAACGTTCTGCAATTACCTTCAGAAAAGTCACTTTATGGCTGTCAGCGAAGCTGCATGGGTCAGTTGCTCACAACCACCTTCTAAGGACGTTCCGGAGCAATACCTTGGCGGTGTCTCGTTGAACAAAGCAGTTAAATTCGGGACATGGAGTAGAGAGCCCTGCGTGTACATATAACCCCTGCAGCATGCCGCCTGCAGGAATCGCAGAGTCATCTTTCCAATCCTCCTCGACTTGCTGTTCCTCATCAATATATACGCCAGATACATCAGAGCTTCAAAGCACACAAATTTCTCGCCCTCCACATCTCGAAGTGTTTCGCTAGCCGTCAGCAGCGGGATTCTGGAAGGGTAGTAAGTTGGTAAGTCGACGCTGGTCTCGGGGATTGCCCGTTCCAGCAAGGTTTGCATTTTTCCATCCCTCTTGCGCATCAGCTTCAACGAGAAAGAGATGACGTTTCGTTTGCTCCCCGCCATTTCAGGCCTCCTTGTAAAAGGCCAATGCCATCTGTGTTCAGCCAGGATTTGCAGTATGGTCGAACGTACTTCTCCTTGACGCGTGGATGTGTGCGCTCCTTTCAGAACTGCCCCACACTCTTGCTCCAACTTGTAGCAATCAGGCTCTGTGCAGCCTCGCAGCGTCTGTCCACGCTCGCTGCTCTCAGTTGAACAAAATAGGACTCCCTCAGTGTTCAAATATACGTCAACCAGCATGACAAATTCAAAGAGGCCGTCGTCTTTTTTTCGGCATTCACAGCTCGGCTCTAGCTTTGCACACCTTTTGATTGAAAGCCTCTGAAAGAGGTGCTTATAGCCGCCAGATTGTGTACCATAGTGCGCTTCAACAAGCTCCTTTGCAAGGGGTGTTGTCAACGAAGGGCTGTCCTGCTCGCACCAAAGTCTTCCAGCGAGGACTTCTGTCCGAACCCAGTCCCTCAGGGTTCTTGAGAGGACGGCAAGCTTGCAAGCAGCTTCCGGAGGCATGAAGCCTAGCAGGTGGTCGAAGAGAAACTCGCCTAAATCCTCCATGAGGCTCGCTTGTATATTGAATCAGAAGCTCGTTTGTCGACCTGTTGACATCATGGTGTTTGTTCTCAATTCAAGGAGCAAAAGTCTGGTGCGCTCTACGTTGAGAGTACGTTGCAGCATGCAGCTCTAACGGGAGCAATCGCGTACGGCGGCCGGCCGCGCGCGGAGAGGGTTTACGATCCGAGCCGGTTAGGCGGCCGTGCACGCCTGCCTTTCAGGCGGCCGCCAGGCAGTTCGGACCGCCCACGTAAGATCGTACAGGGTGCCGGCGTCTTCCGTTAATTGGCGGCGTCTTGAAGGCAAAGCAGCTGAAAGTTTTAGCATACTGATGCAGGCTTGTTGAGCATTTTGGTGCTGTTATGTGCTAGGCAAGCTGCCCTTAAGGTAGATGAAACCTGCGGGCGGTTCCGCCATGCACACTGAGCGCCTTGCGTTTGTACGGTCAACGCACGCCCCAATGCAACCTAACCGGATAACTCTCACGAAAGATAATAGTAAGCCAAGATAATAGTAAGCTCCGACTAACACTAAAAACCCTAACCTTAAATGAATACCCGCTCCGCACCCGTACCCACCCTAACCGGCCACCATACTAACCCCACCCGTCACAGTGCGGTTACCTTACTATTATCTGGGCTTACTGTAATTTTTCTTGAGTTTCATCCTAACCGGGAACATCCGCGTACGTGCGCACATCGGCATGCGATCGCGTGCAGTGCCGCCGCCGGTGCAGGCTCTCACGTACGATCATTCATGCACACCATGTAAGGCATTACGACATCTTAGCCATCATTGTGTACAGCTGCTATTGAACCGCGCAAATGCAACTGACTCTGGTCATGTCTTTGCATGACTGAAAGGCTCGCGCTCTAGGCTAGGCTCCGGCCCATGAGCTTGTGTTTAACATGATCAACCGAGCTAGGCGCAAGAGAGTCTTCAACTTGGTGACCTGTACGTTGATGTCTTCCAAGCTATATATATCCTCCCGTGCAGCGGACGCGCGCTCACCTTCGACATGTACGTTTCTACTCAAGTCCTCAGGTTGCGATCCACATTTGAGGCCGATACAGCATGCGTGGCAGTGCACAGCGCGGTTGCCATTTCAGGACTTCGTATTGGAAGCACGTCGTGCATCTCTGAAGGCCGGTCATTACAATGACGACGCTAGACGCTCAATTCATAGGGTGGAAAACCGAAGTGATCGCGAATGAGCCAACGCGTTATGAGTCCCTCTTAGCAATGTACACATGTGTTGACAAGTAGAAAACCAGTTCCAAATATTATCTCTTGTGACTCTTCGCTTCCAGATGTTTAATCGGACAAGCTCGCTCGACGCTGTCATTTGCTAGCACCTCTCGAAGATCTTATACAGATTTTCGAGGCTCGCAATCTGCAGTGAAACAAACGCATGTCAGTACCAGTCGTACTTGTGACATCGTAGCGATATGGCAGGATTCCGTCTTTCAATTCTCGACAGTTGCACCGCAATCTTACAACCAATTCTGAACCAGAAGAACCCGAACGCGATTGACAGCACGCAGGATTCATCTTTGACCGCATTCCTCTGGAGCACGGACGCACGTTCAATCAACACTCACGGCTGCATTGCGGAAACGAAAGCTTGCTCTAGAGAGCGACCTTAAGCCCAGTTCGACAAGACACTTGCCTGAACCATGGTCCCGTCAGTCGCCATGAACTTCTGCGGCTTCAGAAACAACCGCATTGCCGGGAACATGAGGTGCTGGACGTTCCAGTCCCGCGCCGCCCACACTGCCTCCGCCGCAGCTTCGTCGTCCCCTTCCGTTTCCGCCCTACACATTTCCGTTCCATTCCGCTCACTTCCGTTCCGCCCTGCGTCTAGTGCCAGCCCCGCTTCCCCGCCCCGCTCGTTGCCGTCCTCCAAGGGTTCCTTCTCAGACACGGACGCCGCGTCGCCCCCCCCTCGCCCAGGCCCAGATTCGACACCCCCGCCGCTCGTTCCTTCGCCGGGGATCCCCTCCCCGCCGTTCCCGGCCGCCTGCCGTGAAGAGGCCCCGTTGCCCCGTCTTTTCTCACCTCCACCACTCTCCTCTCGCTCATCGCCACAATGACAAGGCCCCGCCGCATGCTGGTGCCTTTCATGTCCGCTCATCTCGTCCAAAGCTTCCGGCCCTTCTTCCGGGTTTCCGGCGGTTCCCGGCTCCGCCAGGGGGGGGCTTTCTAGTGAGTCCGCGGCCCCCCGTTCCGACTTCCCGGCTGACTTTGTTCTAAAGGGGTCGGGGCGAGGCACGAGCGGGGGATGGATTGCGTAGAACTCGGCGATAGCTGCGGCTAGGGTTTGAAAGCACTCTTTCTCGGTGTCCCATTCGACCTGTCAAAAAACAAACGCCTTCAACTTGCGTTGATGTTAATGTATCAAACCACTGAACTGTTATGCACTTCCGACGGGAGCATCGCCACCCTTATTTTCCAGAAGCTGCTCGTGTCAGCCGTTTCAAGTACCGCATTCCAGCGCTCGATACATACAAACATCACTTCATAAAGCCCGTACCGAAGCATGGGGCTTAATCGAGTACATGGTTTCATCGTTCGCTTAGTGGATGTGATCCAGCTGTGGCAGACCAAGCGGCTATCTTTCACTCTGTCAAAATGCGCAAAGCTGTGAGACCTTCTCAACGCGAGAACTGCTAGCCTAAACGAGATCAACCGCAAATGTGAGATTGTCGTCTAACGTCGAGAGCGCGACCCTATGTGGACAAGAGCGACACTCACGTCGTTTCCTAGCCGCAGCGCAAATTGCGGGAGTCGGTCCAGGTCGGGGGAATACTGGTCCAGCACGAGCGGGAGGGTGTGCAGTGCGCCGCTGGCGTCAATTTCGATGCGGAAATACTCGCGCAGCATCTCCGCTTTCAGCACTAACAGCTGGCTCAACACCTGCAGAGGAGCCCATTCGTGAATGTACTTGGATCCGGACAAATCAGACTGCGGCACCCCCTACTAAGGTCCTCCGAGCACCGAACGGGCTTCCTTCGTTTGATTCCATTTGACGAGATGATAAACACCCAAAGATGGAACTCAGACACGTAAGAGAGCGGTGAGCAGCTTGAATCCGCATACAAATTTACATTGTGCAGAAAAAGTCGAGCCGCTTAGCGCTCCGCACAAGTGTCGCCATCAAAGCGAAGTCTGTAGATTCAACTACACGGAAGGGTCGCTGTCAAAGGAGGCGGCACACTATCCCATCGGCTTCCCGCGCTTGCAGCCCTGGTTCCACATTCTGCAACTCTCAGGTATTCCAAGACTTGCACCAAAGTCTGCGCTCTGATTTTCATCACATTAGTGTATTTATGCGAAGACAAATTGCGGCATCGCAAAGGTTCCAAACACACCTTGGCAATCTCCTCTTTCGGCCCGTCGTTCGGCTGCCACCGTCCCAAGGCCTCTTCCTCGTCCAGCGCGATCAGCAGCAGCTGATCAAGCGGCGCGGGCGGCGTCAGTCGGATGCAGTTGAACTGGCCGAAGCGGCGCAGGACTTGCTGGTACATCAGCTCTTTGCTGCGCAAGAAAAACTGAGATTATACGTTGGAAGCGACTCTATTCCAGCTGGTGTTCAAGATGAGTTGGAGGGGTTGGTGTTGCAATAACATTGACCAAAGCAGCGCAGAGCTTGTTGGTACATCAGCTCTTTGCTGCCCACAGAAAGCCGGAATTATACGTTGAAAGCAACTCTATTGCAGCTGGTGTTAAAACAAGTTGGAGGGGCGGGCAGTGTCAGCTGGACGCAATTAAACTGGCCGAAGCGGCGCACGACTGGATGATAAATCCGTAACCTGGCGGGCATCGCAAAGCTGTCTATTGCCTCAGCGCCGAATACTGCCCGCAACAAAAGTTTGTCTGGTCTGTTTCTCGGCCAGATCAGCACCCCGCCCAGGTACTCCTTCGAGAAGACTTCCACGTCAAAAGGCAGGGCATTGGGCTGGAATGCCTTAGTGGGCGCCATGGGACTCTGGCGATTCTCACGTTAGACAGAAAACCTCGTCTGCCTTCTCACGAGAAAAGAAGGAACAACTGAGGACGCTTTGACAGGGCGGGTCTCTCTTTCGTCCTATACGATAAACTAGAACACATCCATAAGCTGCCCCTCTCATCCCTTCGCCCCCAAGATGAACGAGCGCAACAGAGACGAAGCACAGGCTGCACACCTGAGCTTGACAGTGTTTGCGAGGAACAGCTTCGTCTTGTGCTGCAGCAGAGCGAAAGTATCGTCCGCCATCCCCACGAACGTGTTGCTGCGGACGATCTCGGAAAGCCCCTGGTGCACTCCGGCGTTGACTTCCTCCAGCAACTCCTGAATGCTCGTCAGCTCGGACGCCTCGGACGCGATCGCAGGGTTGCGCCGCTGCCGGACGGTCCGCCTGAAGTAGCAGCAAAGTGGAAGTGGGTGGGAAGAGGGACTGAGAAAAGAGGATTTGAGCACTTTCTCTAGAAGCAGGAGTAAAGCTTCCAGAGAACGCTCGATCTTGGATGCTCGTCAGCTCGGACGCTTCGGACGCGATTGCAGGGTTGCGCCGCTGGCGGACGGTCCTCCTACAGCTGTTTACTTCCCAGCTTTGGACGACAGGGAAGGATAAGGTAGGATGTCGAAAGGGAAGAGGGGGAATGACGAGTTCCTAAGTGCTCGTCAGCTCGGACGCTTCGGACGCGCTCGCAGGGCTGCGCCGCTGCCGGACGGTCCGCCTGGATTCGAAAAAGAACGTGAGAAAGTAAAGAAGACGGACAGGAAACGAGGAGTTGAGCATTCAGGTACATGTCAAGGTTCCTGGACACTCGTTAGCTTGGACGTCTCGGATGTGCTCGCAGGGTTGCGCCGCTGCGTGACGGTCCGCCTGGAGTGAAAAGATTGACGTCATTTTCCAGTCGACACGGAGAGATGAAAGTAAACAAGAGAGGTACACAAAGAAATCAAAAGGCTTCGTGCATGCTCGTCATTTCGGACGCCGTGAACGGTGGCCCGGTGTGCCGCTGCCTGACTTTGAATGGAAAGTCTGCCGTTCTTTTACCCATTCAAAGCTGGATGCACATAGAATGTAAGGTGGGACAGGGAGAGTAGATTGAGAAAGAAAAAACGAGGCTCCTGGTCGCTCGTCCGCTCAGACGCCTCGAACGCAACGCTCAGAGCGCGCCAATGCCGGACGGTCAGAGCCTGCGTCAATAACTTGACGTTCTATCCTTCTTTCAGGGTTCATGAGGAGGGGAAATGGAAGTACTTAAAAAGTTTGATGTGTTTCGGGTTTATGACTGCTGGCAGCTCAATGCTGCGGAAGCTGGCAAGTTTTGCCATGGCAAGACGGAAAGCTGCAACTGAATACGACACCTTTTCCCTTATTCGAAATCAACGGACAAGAAGACGTGATGGCTTGAAAGGCATATCCTCGATTGACCAGGTCCAGCTCACCCACAAGTCCACCTCGAAAAAAGGGAGCTCAGTAGTGAAAAGTACCTTAGTACAGAAGTAAGCCTGCTTTCAAGGATTCAAAGGGGCGGGTTTGTAAGGGCACTAGCATTCTGCAGCTAGCGCTAACCTCACCTGATGGCCGCCAGATCGTCAGGGCTTTCCCGCGCGCTTGCGAGCCGCTTGGTGACGTAAGCGTCCAGCTGGCCGACCGGCTGGAGGACGTCCGTACGGACCATGTTCCGGGGGTGAGCTTTCTGAGTGGCCGCTGCAACGGACAGTCCGTACATCAGCTCATGATTCAACCATTCGGGTTTCGCCTCGTTGTTGAAAAGCAGATCGTTGAAGGTTTGAGCTCGTCATTGGAGGGCTGGAGGTTGTGTCTAAGGGCGCCTGGGGTGATCACGAACGAGGGACCGTAGGGAGCGTGTCCGAGGAAGCGGTGACCAGTCGCTGATTGGAAGCGAGTCCTTGCTCAAGTCGAAAGAAAGGTCCCACAATAACATTCAAAGATATGAAAGATCAAGATGCATACGGTCTCAAAGTCTGAAACCCTCTCCAGATGCTAGCTACCCCAATGATTGGACCGACGTTGCGCTGTATAAACCTCCAGCGCAACATGCTCCGGTTGCGAAAGCGCTTTCTCCTTAGTCTCCAGACCGGCTGGCTCTAACGCAACCCGGGATGCCATTCTCTACGCTAGGCCAAAGCTCGTACTAGGTCCCAATTTGAGAGGAAGAACAATATCCCTCGTTCCTTGAGCTCTGACTAGAATCATGACATTCTTTACGAGCGCGAGACGTCATACCTACAGCTTGTGATGGCCCTTCGTCAGCGCCGGCGGGACTTTTTGGAGCGGGAGCGGCGACTCCAGGCAGGAGGGACTGCGGAAGACGGAAATGTCAGTCAAGCCACACACGGGAGCTTTCGGCATAACCCTTAAGGCTGGTGTAGTCCGTGACCTCAAAACTGAGACCTTTCGGGCAAATCAGGTGTTGAGATTCCAGAGGATAATCGGTCAGCAGGCCAATTGTTCACGAGAACTTTACTATTCAACGCATCTACGTCACTGACAGGTTAGCGGCTCTCAAGAAACCCGATGACCGTACGTCGAGACTCCTTGGTGCCCTGATTTGCGAAAGGCTACCCTCTGAAAAACTCGACACAATGGAAAGCATGTCATATGGTTACTCCCCAAGCTGCCAGCTCTAAAAGCAGTCTCTATCAAGCACCGCACCCGAGTCGTCCCCCCTTAAAAACACCCGCATCCTGCTCAAAGCAACATTCATCGAAAGCGTCTTTCTTCGCAAAGTGAAAGAATCCAGGCCCAGCGAGAGCGATGCGTGCGTTACCTGCGTGTAGTACGTGCGAGACGTGTTCGACTCGAGCAGCTTCTGCTCGACGGCCTTTTGGATGGCCTCGATCAGCGCTTCCTGGTTCAGAAAACTGACCTGGAAAAAGTACGAAGAGCGAAGATGGTCAGCGGAATAGCCATTCAGGAAAACTTGCCGAGTTAATTAACGCTTCCGGTTACAGGAAAGTGACCTGGGTAAGCACGACGAGCGGCAGTGGCCAGGGAAACAGCATCTTCTTCGGATTCACTCACGGAGTGCATTGAAACCCGACGCATTTAAAACATAGTGTGACGAGCATTGACCTAGAACATTCAAGCACCATCGTGGCAACAAGCGAACCAGATTTAAACGAACGTCTCGGACTGTGAGAGGTCTCGTTGCAAAGACGGTGACCAAATTTTCTAACGGTAGCAGATGTTTCGGCAAGCCTCAAAGTCTTTCGCAGCCTTCAAGGTGCCCACCTCTCGTTTCGTGGGGTGCACATTCACATCGACGTCCTCTGGCGGCAGCGTGATGGACATGTAGAGGAACGGTTTGGAGGCTTTTGGCAGGATCGCTGCGTACACGGCTTCGCACGCCTTCTTCAGGGGGCTGCAGTCCACCAGTCGATCTGCGCAAGTCATGTCAGCATTGCGTCAGCATTTCCATTACCAGGAACGGCTACGCTTCCGGCGAGCTTTCCAGACATCTCAGATTAAGCACTTGCCGAGCAAACTGCCGGTTTCGGAAGACGTGGGAGGCCTGAAGGTTGACAACTAGAGTTGTGAAGCGTGAGACCCTGGAGTGCGCCTAACTTCGACAAACCTCGATAAAATTTGCAAACGTCCCGTATGATTTAGAACCGGCAGCGTGTTCGGAAAGCGCTGTATCAAGACGCGACCGGGGTTGAACTCCGTTTAAAATAGATCAGCCTCTCGAGATCTTCCAAGCGGTTCCGGCATCGTCGTGGAAACGTTGTCTCAGGCAACACAAACGCAACCTGGTCGCGCCCAGGCAGACTCACTGTTGGGCACATCAAAACGGATTGCGGGCTACCATTTGGAGGCCCCTGGTCAGAGAAGCTTGATGATTTGCATATTGCAGGTTGGGTCAAACCTGGCCGCCTGACTCAAGTTCCGATCTGGACCGATCGCTGAACTTTGCCTGATGCGCAGAACTTGGGCCGTTCGACTTGATAGCCTCTGGGTCATCGAAGAGCTCGAAGTCTGAGCATCGGGCAGAGTTTTGTGCGATCGATCCCATCGCACTTGGGTCAGGCGGCCAGGTGTGATAGAATCTGCAGTAGATGCTTGTCGGAGAGAGTATCGAGCTTCTGTTCGCTCGAGAAAAAGCGACCCCTCTGCCCAATTTACGTTTGCCCAACAAGGATACGTGTCAAACGTCGGACGATCGGCCTCACTGTTGATGAAGAGAACCATGATGGTCTTCTTGGCGCTGTAGTTGGCGCTCGAGATACAGCCCCCCATCTTGAATCGCGATCGGGCCGGGTCGTCGTCGGACGTTTCGATGGGGATCAGTTCGCGGGCGACGGACGAGCCATAGACGGAGCGGATGTTTTCAGAGCGGGAGGACGCGGCGAGAGTGTGGATGTCTGCGCGGTTCTCGCCGTGCTGCAGTAAGTAAAGCAGTCGTTGTAAAATTCGAGTTCGAAGCACGCAGACACCGAACGAGTTTGCTCGGTACGTCGGCAGATCGTTTTTTCATTCACTCGAATGATGCAAAGCTGTGCTACTTATACTTGGCTCCTGCAAGCAAAATCTGACGTCTTATGCGGCCAGTCAATTCTCGACTTCCGGATCTGAGTAGTCCTTGTTTCAAACAAAGAAGGACTTCAACATGCGACTCAAAAATCCTCGAGAAACTCTTGAACAATCCATAACAAGCTCCCCGTCTTTGCTTAGAAGAGAAGTTATGAGACGAAGAGCCGGAAAGCCAGGGCGTCTTACCTTCTTGCAGGAGAAGCTGACGCCCTCGTTGTGTACGGCAAAGCGGCTAATCACGTCCAGGATCCGACTGTACTCCTCCCCCACGTTTTTGAAAGCTTTCCGGCGCGCTGTCACGTTGTAGAACAGGTTCTCGACCTGAAAGGAACTTCATTCCTTCAAGCAGGCAAATCATGTCCTATGAGGTGCCCGAATCTGCCTATTCTCAGATTAGCAGCGTTCATTGAAGTGTGGGATGAGTGAAGCCATAGCTCGCTTCCAAAATTGATCAAGACCACTTCATATCAACCTCAAAAACAACGAATTGAAAGGATAAGGAATAAACGACTGTGAAGGCAGCGTCTTTCTCTCGAGATGATCCATCATGGACCGTTCGCTATTCCCCGGTCGGAAGCATACCGTGATTTGTGTTCCCTTGACTGCAGCACAAGCTTTGGGCTCCCCCTCCAGTACCCCGTCCTTATATGTGGCTCTGCAACATCACACAAGCGCTCAGATACTTCCCAGTCGGATCGAAGCTCTTTGTAACAACACAGGAGCCCGTCGGTGAAGTTTGCTTCTTACTTAGCGCCTCGTAAGCATGGACCGGCGTCACATTTGAGATGAGCTGGGCCATCTTGTCGTCAAACATTCCCCACCCAATCGTTAGAAGTCGACTGCCAGGGTACTTCGTCAAGAAGTACTAGCGGATAGTACAAGACAAGCACTTCGTAACAGCTCAGCTTTCATTTGAACTCCAGTACTTACACCATGCTCATGGAGGCCAGACCGGGATCACTAAGAAAGTCTTCGCAAACCCAAACTTTTTGTTGAGCAAATGTCAAGATCATTGCTAGTCACCGAAACTTCTGACGGCACTCACTTGTAACCGTGGGTTTGCCCCGCTGTCATAGTCACAACACTCAGATGTGCGACAAAAGTGATACTCGCCAGCGCCTCTCCTCTAAACCCCAAGGTGCTGATGCTCTGCAAGTCTTCGAACTCCTTCAACTTAGAAGTCGTGTGCCGCTCGCAGAGGATCGGCAGGTCCGCTGGCTGCAATGTAGAGAGGGTATCCTGTTGGTCTTATTAAGCGGCGGCCACTTTGTCTGTGGATTGATTGGAGGCTAAGGCCTTGCTACTCATATCCCATTACTGAGGATATTCTTCTACAATACTCAAATTCCATCTTGGAAATGGCTCTCAAATAGCGCCCATTTTCTGCTGAAAAGATAGTGTGTCCTCGATGTTCCAACAAAAACAAATAAGGCTACCCTTCAGATAGACTTCTGTGAGTTGCCACAAAGAAACTCTCTGTCAATCTTCAAATACGTGAGGGGCACAAAGAAGTCTGTATCAGCTCCTCCTCTCTAAACTCTTCAATATTTCTCCCCCAGGACAGATGGTCCATACCAATTAACAGCAGCTGTAAGGTGAGGAAACACGACGAAACACTGTAGGACCCATGGAGGTCCATCTCAAACTTCACGCACTGATCCCAATGCACTTACTCTGATGCCATGTCCGTTGTCTGTGATCTGTATCATCTTCAGTCCCCCATCCTTGATGACTACATTGATTGCTGCCGCCCCAGCATCGAGGCTGTTCTCTATCAGCTCCTTGAGAGCAGAAGAGGGCCTCTGGATGACCTCCCCTGCTGCAATTCGGTTGACCACCTCCTGATCCAGCCGCCGAATGGGGGCCGGGCCAGTCCTGCCAGCTTGCTGACCTTGAGTTGTGTCCATCTTGCTCCGCTCTACTTCACCAACAAGATCTCTGCTTTCACTATCTGTTCGGATCCTTAATCGGTTCTCATCGTACAGCTTTTGGGGCCTCCAGTGTTGGAGGCTTCTTGCTCAATTGATGTGCTTGATGTCGCTATGTAAGTACGCTAGGCTCACGTGAGGAAAATCCACTGAAAAGAGTTCCTAAAGTTAAGCAAAGCTGCTTGTGCAGCATGTGGTTCGCTAGAAAAAGAGAAGGTTCATGGCTTTCACCACCACCAGCTGGTTGCATGACAGGTTGCAACCTTCTTCTGCATCGCAACGGTCTTTCAAATGCTGCAAGGTCTGAGATACTATCGCACTTGCATTGGCGGCACTGAGCAACTACGTAGTGCCAAGCAGCGCCTTCTCAACCTCCTCCCCACAGTGACTTTCACCTTCACATGGCACGTTTTCAGAATGACTAGCTTCAGCCTTCAGGAGCAAGCCAGCGCTCACTTTTGCCGCGCTTCCATCTAGATTAGGTATGTAATTTGAGTTTATTCAGAGATTGCAAAATGCTGTTCGCGTTTTGACCATCTCGGGGGCCGGTTGATGGCCGTGGAAGCAACGTCTTGCGAGTCCGTCCCTGAAAACTGCCGGTTTCTGCCGTTGTCAAAACGCCTCCACTACATTTTCAATCCAATATATCGTGCATCATCCTTGGAATTTGACAAAAGGTCTTCCTGCCAGGCAAGATCAGGGAGGAACGACTCTGGCACAGACTGAGAAAGTTGGGAGGGACGCTTCAAGAACAGGTTTTCAGCATAGCGCTAGGGGGAGGATACGGGCTCATTGTGGCCATTTGCAAAGATTATGCTTTTAGAAGGGGCCTGTCTGTGCTGAAAAGGGTGGTGCTAGGAACCTCTCCAAGGAAGAAAAGTCGGTCGGCATATTGTGAATGCCTCAGAGGCCGTGCCTGAAGCGAGAGGCACTCTTCTGTGTCCTTTTCAGTGGTGACGACTTTGCTAGACGATGCTTTGCTAGACGATGCTGAAGAATGCTCAACTGGGGTCGATGAAACATCATTAGCCGCTTCTATTGAGAATCGACCTCAACCCAACTTTGATCGTTACAGTTAACAAGGAATGGCGCGTCTGTACAAGGTAAGGCAATGCATTGCATGCCAATGTGAAATTGGAGTCTGCGGTCGGTGACTCATGTCGCTTGATGCTCGGACAGCAGCTTCTTTGAGCACTTTAAAACAGGTGCTGAAGGAAAAGCTGGCCGGTGACCTGTTATCAAAGAAGATTGGCAAGGAGTTTTGATTGACGATCTTCAGAACAACCATGCCTTTGATGTAAAACTTGACGAGGCACGTGTTTACATTAGCAGCTTACACATCCTATCACTGCAGACACATTCGAACCGGATTCTGGCTTGAAGCTGCGGCCGGAAATCCTCAGTGAGAGATTCCTGAAGGGCACAAGCACCACCCTCAGCTTTATCTGGAGGGTTTTCAATGCGATCTTGTAGGAAAAAGTTTTGTGAGAGAGCAGCTTATGCCAAACCCATCGTGCGAGTCTGAGAAAGTTCTCGAGCCAAATTGATCATCTTCAAATTTTCTGTGCCTGCAGTCCCTAGAAGTCCTGTCAGCCTATCGAGACCGGCGGTTCCAAGGTACTCAGGAAGAGTTCGAGCATGCGCTCCGGACCTCGACCACCGTGTACGTCGGAAACCTCACTTTTTTCACGACGGAGGAGCAGATATACGAGGCGTTTTCAAAGTGCGGGGAGATCAAAAAGGTCATCATGGGGCTTGACAAGGTCCGCCGGACGCCCTGCGGGTTCTGCTTTGTCGTGTGAGTGCCAGGTGTCGCCACCAGGTTCGCGGAGCTGTTGCCTAAGAAAATTAGCTGTTGCTGAAATGAATGTTTGCATTCTGGGCTGCCGGGCAAGACGATTCTGGATATGGGTGGATTTCCTCGGGTGCGAGTTGTGAACTTATCGCAAATTTTAAAACTTGCAGAGAAGTTGATCCTCTTGGAAGCTCTTCCCTGATGGTCTGGTGAAAAAGCACACGATAGAGTCCTCATGTCCACTCATAGTGTTCCCTTAACTCATGTTCCTGATTGCAGCTATTACACGCGTCTCGATGCTGAAGACTGCGTCAAATACATCAGCGGCACCATCCTGGACGACCGACCTATTCGGGTGGACTTTGACTGGGGGTTCAAGGAGGGCAGGCAGTTTGGACGGGGGAAGAGTGGTGGCCAGGTTCGTTCGTCTGCTCGTACTTCAGAAGAGTGGACTTGGAAGAGTCAACGTTTCCTGTCCGTGGTCTATCATGAAAAGGCTGACTTTGTGCTGTCGATTCAGCCTTCTTTGCAACGATGAGATGGAGGTTGAAATGTCTCTGTTTTTGAGGTGTGCATGATCCTTCAATTGAAAGTGGTAGAGTAGTGGCAGTCCTTTCCCACTGTAATGCATGGGTAAAACGTCGTCTGTAATGACCCAAGTGCTGACGACTGGCACACTGCGTTGCTGAGAAACTCCGTGGGGAGATTCCTTTGGAATATTATTTGATTGTTACTTCGTTTCGTTGTCCTTGCAAGCAGTCTGGGTGCGCATCATTTGTGAGCTGACAATCCAAGGGGCATATGCTAGCTCGGGGGGGTTCTGGGAGTCTGTTTGGAGTCCCCGCTTTTGATCCCCAGAATGCCCATGCAATTGTATGGTTTTCGAGCCTTTCTCCAATAGTGCAGTATGCGAGCATGCACCTACCTCAGGGTGGTTCGCTTGAAGGAACGCTTGCCTTCTTCTGCTGAGCACGAGCTTGCCTTCTAATCATGCTAAAGTGCTCGTCTTGACCGTATGTCTCAACTGTTCAAGGAGCCCCTCGCTCAATCTTTCAGGTACGAGACGAGTACCGGACAGATTACGACCCAGGGCGCGGCGGCTACGGTAAGCTCGTGCAGCACAACCTCGAAATCTTGGAGCACCAGGGGGGCATCTTCAACAGTGCTGCGCCTGCGCCGTTCCATCCCCCGACGAGAATACAGCAACGAAACAGGCGAAGAGACGAGGCCATGCAAAACGCGGGTGGGGACAGACGGGGAGGCGCGCCGATCAAGGGCCAGAAACGGCAACGGGAGGACGAGGGGCCATTGGAGGATGGGGTTAAGCCGGAGAAACAAGAGCCACGGGTAAGCGCTTGGATGCAGCCATGGTTTACGAAGCATCCTTGCTACAGTTGTGCACTTTGTGGTCATTGTGGTTTATGCCCTCTGCATCTTTTTGAACAATCGGATGGCCCGTGGCTCGCTGGAGCGCTGTACGTTTCCCAGTTCAGAGGCGTTGCACGTAAAGAGAAAGATAGTCGGGGAAAGCTCGTGGCGTTCTTGCACCAGAAATCCTTGGCGTGCGTGCCCCTTCTTCGTGCGCATTTCCAGAGCATTTTCGTTCAGTGTCACCGTTCTGATTCTTCTGTTCGTACTTTGGCTCACTGGCTCACTGGCTGACAAGATCTCCAGCCAGCGTTGCCATGGGAATGTGAAGGCAGTACAGGCCAACCTGGGCACTTTTGAAAGTACTCGGACCTGCTTCTTGTCACAGTATATATGCTCTTGTGCTCTTCTGAACACCAATTCACTTCGTTTTCCGCAGGAGAAGAATCCGCGGTTCCGAGAAAAGAAAGACGACGACTCGGACGAAGATGTTGGCGATTCTTGAGGTCTGTTATTCTCAGTTCTGCGTTTGTACATAAGCAATGGCTGCGGAAGCAGAATGCACTTTCTTCGACGACCTGCCGTGCGGCATCGTTTGACGTTATTGGCTGCGCTTGAATATGATACAAGTTCTAAGTCCGTTACGCACCAGGATCCTCTCGTACAATGTGCCGTTTTCGATATAGCTTCATTGCAAAATTCCAACAGGGAGGGGCACGAGGGCCTCGCATTTTCAGTGCATAGACTTTCCCATGGTTTGTACATGCATGCTTCGGCGTTAGTACTTTGTGATGTCGTGCCAGACCGTCTGCTGAGGCCGTCGCTGACTTTTACATGACCAGCAAGCATGTGGCCGTGCCAGTTGCTCTGAGCACGAGCCGATGGTAACTTCCAATTTATGAACGCCCTTAGCCGCCATGGCCGTGGAGCACGGTCTCCGGCATACCCGGGATAGTTTGTTGACTCTGCAGCTTGCTACGGCTGCAAGTCATGTCCAACAATGAAACTAAGCAATCCCTACACAACGAGCAATGTTTACATAACGAGACCCTAAGATGCATAATTTAATGCCTCACTCGTATGCAACTGTTTGATGGAAACCCAATCAGACGTGTGGCTGGACTTCAACTTTCAAAGACTAGGGCTATTCAGTGGATGTGATTTTCCGAGCTGTACTAGAACTTGTGGGGTGCAGATTTTGAGTGATGCTCCCATGGTCATGTACAGCCCCGCCCATCAGCCGATCAATGTCCTCTAGTTGGACGATGCTTCGACCTAGAGATTGGCATGGCGCGGCTTTCAAATTTATTGCATGATCACGATCGAGCATCAGATGCCCCTGTAAACTGCAGCGCATGGCCGCCGCCGCCCATGCACCCGTAAGTTGATCACAGAATGTACAGTCTCCAAGAGTTTGCGCAGGCAGACATGAGATAGTGATATGCGGCAGATCTGTTGTAGCGCGTGTAAATAAGGAAAGATTGAAGATCCCCCGATTGCCTGCTAACTTGACCGTTTCACATGTCTTCTGAGGAAATGCCAGGCTGTACGATATGTACCTAAAGCCTGGCGCTATTTTGAGGGATGCATGCATGCTTGACTGAAAAGATTACAAGCATTGTATAGTGTTTCAGCGACTTCGCATGTCACTGTCAGGGTACAAAATTTGCAGGTCAAAATAGCACGGAGGTAATGCAGATTGCGCCTGCTTATCGTGTTTCCAACACCACTGCGTAACGCATTGTTTGTTGAGCCAGTCAATTCCCAAGGAAGTGCACACTGGCTGCACGTTATTCGACCTGGACGGCCGCCAGCTTGATAGATTTAAAAGTCAAATACTTGACAGCTGCGTCACGTGATGAAGAGGTTATTGACACGTGATGATCATCTTATCGTCAAGCGAATTGATGGCTTTGCTGAACTGACAAACATCGTTGTATAAGATTACAGTTTAGTCGCAGCGTAAACATAAATCTTGTTCAGTATCCGATCTGGTGCCCTAAGCTCACCTAAGCTTGCCTTAATTGTCAACACGTTTTTGCTTTACCTTCAAACCGAGCGCAATCTGCTTCGAACACCGAGAAGCAATGGAAGAGAAGATCCAGCGAGAGGTCGGGGAATGTCTTGATGCATGCGAAAGAATGTGCCCAGCCCCCTTTTCCAGATACCGTTCAAAGAGGAGGGCGAATGCAAAAGCATATTTAGCAAGCCTCGAGGCGTTTAGAGCTTCTCAATGAGAAGCCTTTGTTGAGAGCAAACGAATTGCATTTGAAACTGCAAGACTGGTTTGCAAATCCGCCGACTCTTCCCGTTTCCTTTCGACGAAGACCACTTCGAACACCAGCTGCGCACGCGCTAGAAGTAACCACCCTGCCCCCTAGCTGCTATGTAAAATGGGAAGATAAGAAACGAAAAGCAGGAAGGCTATAGGAAGAAAGAGCGACGTGAGGAACATCGTTCCAAAATGTAAAAGACACTACGAACCAGTGAAGATCTCTGAGACGCATCAAGGGACATACTTTCGGTAGGATTCAGAGACAGCATTCAAGAAAAATTTTGCAGGAGCGAGTCGAGCTTGATGCAGCAGAAGAGTTCTTAAGACGAACAGCTGAGGAGATGCTGGCAATGCCATTGCGATACAAAGCGCAGGCACAGAATGGCAGAGCGCGAAAGTGCAGCAAGCAAAGTGCCTGCTGAGAGGCCCAGCTTGAAGGATCCAGCGATTCTGATTCCAAGAGACCCCCTGGATTGGTGGAGCGGAGAGTATCGGAGCCGGCCCCTGACTGGCCTTATCTTCGAGATGGGGGACTGGTCAGCTCACAAGAAGTTGCTTTTAGAAAAACCTCGTCTGCAGAAATGGATGGGTGGTGTCGTAGCCAGAAACTAACACTTCAAGATCCTATGGTGCATGATAAAACATCTAGCCACATCATTTCAGCATCAGCATATTAAGTGCTTTGCAGTCTCTTCCTCTTCCCTAGTCATCGCCATTTTGCCGTTCAAAAGCGCCGTTCAAAAGCGCCAGTAATAAATTTGTTGTGCCGCATTTGAAGCTAAGCACAGATCTTGTAATCGAGTTTTATTTCTCGTAATTCATCTTCCTTGCTTCTCTCTTCCTTGCTTTCACATCAATCCTTCTCGTCTGGTCCTCGTTCCTCAAACAGAGAACAAAGCTAGCCGTCTCTTGTCAGATATCAGCCATGTGTCATTCTCAGGTGCGTGCTGTGCCGCCACGATGTTAATCTATGGCGTGAGCAGCTGCCGCGGTTGGAGGCGCTGGGAGGCACCTTCTTCATAGTGACTGCACAGGTGGGATGAATGGACGTTTCAGCGGAACGTTCGTGCATGGCGTTTCTCTACTTCTGCTAAATGAGTTTCTTATGTTTCAAGGGCTTCGAGGCTCTTGAGAGTGTATCCCTTCAGCAGGAGCACAGAGTGAGCGAGAGTTGCTGTTAGCTTGAAGCTGGTGTGAAGGTCTTTAGCCAGCATGCCCCTCAGATTTCTGTCAGTCATTTTGAAGAGCTCTCCGGCAGAGGTCCAAAACAAGCAGTTTAATACCTGACTCAACTCCTGTATGGATGCATGAAAGCCCTGTCATTGCTTCCGCACAACAGGCGGTGCTGATGAGAAGGTCCGCCAACCCTCGTTGTCAAGGTCTTTCTGTAGCCATTCTCCTACATCGACGCACAGATTCAGTTTCAGCGAAAGTCGTGACGTTGATAAATTTCTATCTTTGCAAGTTCGTGAGGCGCTTCGGACGTCCGCCAACTTTCGTAGTCATTGTCTTCGCAGTCATGCCTTGTAGATCGACGAAGGACTGTAGGTTAGTCCAGACCCTGTACGGTTAATGTGGAATCTTCGTCTCTGCAGTCCCAGGAGGCCCTTCGGACGTCCGCCAACTTTTCCATCCAGACCTTCTTTAACGATTCCTCCTAAATTGACGAAAGCCTTTCGATCTCGAGCAAACGCTGTCAGTGTCGTATTAATCAAACGCATTTCTTTCTCTGCAGTCCCAGGAGGCCCTGCGGACGTCTGCGAGTGACTGGGGCCTAAATGGACTCCCGGTGGTGAGCGACCCGGACAACGTGCTCGCGCGCGACATGGGCATCAGCGTATGCGAAGAGCCCGTGCGGCCGTGCATCCAGCGCTACTTCGACACGTACAAGAACAACCAGGTTTGCGCGGTGAGTTTAGTTACTACTTTGCCCATAAACCAATGGGTACGGCATGTCAAGAGCAAGACGGCAGAAAGTGATGATGTACGTTCTGCTGAGTCAACTTCTCAGAGTTTTTTCATTCGTCCTTGTTTAAGCGAGTTTCTCTCTCGAACACGCAGCAGATTCCATCTTGATGGTTTCGGCCGCCAGTTCCGCTGCGGTCTGATCATCTCTTTTCTCCTTCTCAGACAAAAAACTGTGTTTCCTCTTGACATGAAAGAGCACTTTCGCGAAGCCCGTTCAACATCCTACAACAATGTCTCTGCATCTAAATGAGCGCTTCAGACTCTTACGAAACTGCGCACTCTCGAAGCACAATCGCAATTCAACACAGGGAAGTTTCGCACAAAACCTGGTATAGCTTATTTGACCAGCTCTTAGCCAGCTTCATCCTGTGAAAAGGCTATACAACCAAAGCCTATCCGGGTTTGGTTAACGGCCGTTTTGCCATGTGTAACCGGCGCTCTTTGTCTGGCAGCCCGGGTACGTCATCGTGAATCAGCAGGGCGCGGAGCTCTCGGCGTGGCACCAGACGCCCACGGTGCACAACATCGGAGGGGCCATCGACCGCCCAGTTCCTTGTAAGCGCGCGCGTCAATTTGTCGGGCCCTGCCTGTTCGAGTTTTCTTCGCACTGCGTTTCAGCTGGAGCGAAGGTGCGAAGCTCGGGGACAAAAAGACGTCGAGCAATGATACAATGAATATTTTCTCAGTATCCGTCGACGTTTTGTCGACTGAGCAGAGTCGCGAACGCAAGCGGACCAAAACTTTCAAAACGAAACGGTTAAGCCTGTGAGTTTTCATTGTATTGAGCCCGGTAACTTTTGCCCTGCGAGCAGATTAGATTTAGCAGTTCCTACGCCTTTTCGCAGCCAGTCTCTTGATGAGGCGTGTCAAAAGCCTTCCGCACACTTCGAGGATCGGACGCGTCGAAAACGTCTACATCGTAGATGCAAACAAGCGTCACAAAGAACCAATTTCATTTCTCTGCAGCCAACGTGATCTCCCATCTGGAGAACCGGGTTGCGGACGCCCCGGGCGAGTCGGACGTCCGTAACCCCAACGAAGTGCTGGACGATTTCGCTCCGTACATCGAGCAAGTCTTCTGTGAGCTCCCCGACTGCATCCAGGAGCTCATCATCGAGGAGAGGCACATCGCGGCCGCGAAGTGAGCCTCGGAGCCGCCCGGCCGCCGGGGGGGTGGGCGTGAGGGTTTGAGTTCGAGAGCGGCTTGTTCAACACAATGTAGGCTCGAATTAATGGCGGCCCGCGGTTTGCTGCAGAAATGTCCAGACTCTGATAACTCTCATCCAACTTTAGATAGGCGTAGCCCGGGAGACGGGTGGGTTAGTTTGATGGTTAGGCCGGTGGGCTTGGGTGCGAAGCCAATGAGTGCTTGGGTCAGGGTTTTTCGTTTGAGCCCTCGGGTAATCTTGGGTTACATGCATGGACATTTCTCTTACATGCCCTTAACACACACGAGACTTTCGTATGTTGGCCAGCTAGATGCAGAACTGGGTCTCTGCGTCGCGGGCCTCTCACGCGCTTGCAGGCAAAGCTGATGGTCGAACCATGAGTCATTAACGGATGCATGCGAAGTGGACGTCCGATGCTCTCAAGCAATGGTTTGATAATGTACTCCTGAGTATTGTTAGTAAGGGTTTATGTTAGGCTCCGTTAAGTTTGAGTCGGTTGTCAAATGGTTGAATTAGATGGACTGGAAGAATGTGTGAAAAAGGAGTTTGCCGAACAATCGGCGGTGATCATTGGGTAATGGCCAATCGACCCTATTCATCGAAGGAGCCCTTACAGCGTACGTCGCACAACAGTATAAATGTCTTTCAGGATGAGATGTTGCGAAAGCAGAAGACTTGACGCTGGCGGGCGCGTTAGTTCCACTCTCAGTACGACAAGCTTTGACCATAGCTCTTCCGTTGAAAGCAGACGGCGCTTTATCTAACAATATGCCGGATTTAAGCATGTGCAACTCAAATCTGGTCGATTCGAGGAAGTGACGCGGCCTAGTCTCGAATTGTAATTTCCGGGATCAGTATCGGCCATGCCATGATCATTGCTATGAGCAAATGTGCATGTGGACGGCCAAAATCAAAGCAAACAGAAATTGCACAATTGTTTCGTCAGAGTTGGGGGCCACGAGTCTTACTGAAAGGGAGACGTGAAGCATACTCAAGAGTATACAGATTTTTCAGATTCTATGATTTCTAAGGTCGACTTAACTCCGCAGCTGGCTGCTTGCTTTCTGCAAGTTCCAAACTAATCCGGCTGTCCAATTTGGTGGCCCTTTCTATCTACCACTACTTTTCCAACCTTCTACATTGCAATGAAGAAGGCGCGACGTCTATACGAGTCTCTCTTATATGTCAATCTAGCTCCTGACATACTCTGCTCAACCTTTTGACTAACAGCCTCCTAGCTGAGTGCATGTGCAGACATCAAAAAGAGCTGACCCTGTTCTTATATAAGTATGTACCGTAGTACATGCCTAACTTCTCCATCTCTCCAAGTCACTAGGTATACCGTATATGTAGTTAGCATGATCATGACAGCTAAGTGAGATCTTGTATCTAGCAAGTGCGGTAGATGGTACGCGAAAGGCGCCAATGCAAATTGGTCAGTCAAACAACGCAATTGCTGTCTACTACGTCTCGGAACTATCCACTGAACGTCTTTGCTAAGCACCAAGGTATCTTAAAATGAATCATGTTTCTGTGACGAACGACTCGCATGGCGCTTTTGAGCAGTGATCGTTAGCCATTTCGCGGCCCATCCTAAGATACTCAGAATAAGCTCTCGATTGGGCCAGGATGTGCCGGCAAGTCTCGCGGACACATGTTACGGTTTACCGATGGCTACAAACATTTACAGAGACAACGACCTGTACATAAGAACTACTCGTGGGGTTTGTCCTTTCGAAGGGACCCTCAGTCAAATTAGCTTGCCTAAACAGTCGGGCTTCAAAAGTACTTGACCATCTGAATCTCCTTCTTAACAAACCCAGACTTTTCGTAAAAGCTGGTGTTGTAGTCAGCACAGTCGAGGATGACCTGCAAGATTGTCGACAAAATGAAGCCGGAAGAGAAAGAAGAGGCAGTGTGGCTTCCAACAACAGCAAGATTGCAGTCCTTTTGAGAAGGGCGTGGACGCAAAGTCTGGTCCATCCGAGAAGCCAGCATTATAAAAGTGTGAGGTTCTAGACCTTGAAGCGGATTAAGTAGTGACAGCTCTACGAGCAGAAGTACAAGTGTAATCATACGAAGACAACGATTTAACGCCAGGCAATCTTTGAGGTGACTGGCGACGGATGAAAACCGGCGAGTGACACGTTCTCGACTTGTCCTGGGCCTGACAAACGTTACTCTCAGCAGCGTGACGCTTTTGAGCGCGATGTCTCAGACCCTTACCTTGTAACAGCCCTGCTCTTGCGCAATTCGAATCAATTCGTTTATCAACCTGCAATAAGAGAAACCAAACGATGCAGAGTAACGCTTTCCAAATGCAGGTGGGAGGGAGGATGTCAACATCCGAGCCGCTTTCTGTACCAACGACCAGTGTTACTCGAGTGCGGGGAATGCTACAGTCTTCCTGTGCTCTCTCTGCTATCTTTTCCGACCTGCCATAGCATTTGAAGCAGTTCGCACAATCCCGATGCAGAATCTAATACAGTGAGTGGAGTTTTATCCTTGTGCAACTTCGAAACGAGGACCCGGCTCTTTCCTCATGTTTGTCAGCCCTTCGTGAGTCCTGATGCAAAGAGCTGGTACAATGGGTGCATTTACCCTTCTGCGATCCCGGAAGAGGGGCCCTGCTGTCCCTCTTAAGCGTCGGGCAAAGCAAGCTTCGTACCTGTGCCCTTCTATGCTGAACAGAAAGTCCACTTACGCACAACCGCTAGTCTACCACCACTTTCTGATGCTACTTTGAACGTGCAAAATCTGCATTGAAGGACTTACAAACTCACTTTTGCCCTAGGTGTTTTCCACGGACGTCCTTGTCAACCACGACGTCCTCTACATGTCCGCACTGCACACAGGGAATCAAGAGATCGTCTGTGAGAGTCATGTAGCCGCAGGGCTGCCTTCGCCTTATTCCAAATTGGTGTAGGGAGGCTGGGGAAGCAAAACCGTCTAACTTGATCCAAAGGGCCACGAGAACGAGTGAAGTCGAACCTGCTTACCCATAGTGCTTGGTGAAAGCCAGGGACGAAAATGCAGCCTCTGATCCAGTGGTAAACAAAGTCAATCCCAGAACCCGTACTCTACAAGATGGAAATCTTAGGAGCCAATGACGGCACGGAAACAGGCCATGGATTCGAATCAATGCACCTAGGAGTTGACATATACAGAAAGTCATGTGAGACTTCTGTGTGCATTTGAGCTTCCCAAGATGCTCAGTACGTCTCCTTAGTCAGGCACTCATCAGAGGAGCAGTTTTGTAGCATGATCTAGAGAATTAAGTCAAGTCCTACCTTTCCACAGTTTCTCAAAATCTTTCTTTCGATGAGCAAGGTGGCTGTGGCCACCACTCGGGATGCGGCACTATCTGCAGAGGGGGAAGAAACGTAGAAGCCAGACATATCAGTCTTTCTTGCAAGATCTCATGTAGAAGCGATACTGTAACTCGAGCTGACTGATCGCGTGGCTTGGGTTCAGTGATCTGGTGAAGACAAGCAGCAGCTCTGTTTATGTCACGGCAATAATGACTCCCTGACCGTTACGGCAATACAAAAAGGCTTTAAAATAATTCTGATTGTTCCCCCCAGCCACTGCTCCAGTCATAACATTCCGATCTGGCACAAAGGAGAGGCTGCTTGGTCAAAATGACTCAGCCACAAGGAAGACCCCAGCAAGTCAAGGGACTCAATTTGCCATCTTCGTCCGGCAGCATCTTACTCACCTTCTATGACTACTGTATGATAATCTGGGGCCCGCGCTGCCATTTCCTCCACCCTGGCTGCACAAAACAGATGCTCAGAGCGCCTGGCAATTTGGTTCTGCTTCATGATCACCACATCAAGGGTCACTTTTGAAGGGGCTTATGAAGTAGACTGTTGGCCTTCAGTGAATCTTTCCATTCTTTATCCCCCACAAAACGTCCTGCTGAGGTACTCAAAAGTCCTGACATGTGGACCAACGCTTCTTGATAGCTAATGTATCTGCTTTTGGTGGTGGTAAGTGCATCAGTCAATCTTGATGTTGAAGAAGCAAGTTTGAATGATTGGGGCTCAGGCAGTCAATCAGCTCCGATGGGCTAGAATCTTATCTTCTAACAAGGCGTGCTGCACCTTTGAATGCTTCCTCAGTGACGTCCCCTGCCACCGTTAGCTGCGCCAGAAGGCCCATGTAGCCTGCGAAAACACCTGAATCACTCAGACCAATCCATCCCTTTTAGTTGATTGCAGACAAAAGTCTCTCTGCACTCAAAATTGCAGCTAAGGGATGTAAGCGCACAAGCAACTCAAAATCTGCTGAATTGCATTTACTCTTTCCTCCTGAGGGTCATGCATTGTGTGCTCTTTGCACCTGTTGAGGCAGAGCTGAGGAACCCACCTTTGTGGAAGTCTCCTGCTTCCAGTCTTCTCGTGATCAGCTCCTCCCCCGCCATCATGCAGATTGGAGATTGGAGGTGAAGCAAGGCACTTTGAATGGGCGGTTGTGCCCCTCCTCAACTTACAACTTACAAGAAACAGTGGAGAGTGGCTGGAGAGTGGTGCAAAAAGTTCTCTGGCTTTACAACATTGCAACCATCGAGACTCCTATGGTATGGGTCCCATCCTGATATGCTTGGCCCGATTTCTCGAATTCTTGCAACGATTAGCCCATATTTGACTGCAATTAAACCCAGTTGCCGTAAAGATCAGCGAGCGAGAATCCTCAAAAACATTCCCTTACAGTGCCAGAAGCTAACGAATATACTCGGTCCTTGGGGCCTGTTCTATTTTTCAAACCAAGAAAAGGCCTGATGCCAATGGCCAAGTTGCATTCAACCTTGCATAGGGTGGTGTTCGAGTCAACAATGATGGCGGCGACCTCCGTGAGCAGAAGCTGCTTCAGAACGGCTTTTAACGCCAATTGCACATCCCCGTCATTACAACAACACATTCACTCCTTCCCCGTCGCGTCCTGCAAACCCATCCAGAACTTCTCCAACGGAGAATGCGCAGCGTCTCATTTGCATTTGCAGGCCAGATGCGGGCCCAATGCTGCAGCGCAAGCAAGGGCACATCTGCATTGTGCTCTACAAGGTGCACCTGTAGGACTTTCTAGTTCTTTCATGGGCGATGGTTGGGGTGGTGATCTGAAAAGTTTGGGCAGCAAAAGAAAGAATGCGAGCTGTCTGGTGATGTCAGCACAAGCGGAGGCGCCAGAGCAGATGAAAGTGCTGGTAGTTGGGGGTGGGGGCCGAGAGCACGCAATCTGCTGGGCGCTGAAAAGGAGCCCCAGGTAAACACGCAACGCACATCCTCTTTCAGTTTTCTGAATGTGGTAATGCTGGTACATTATATCCACCCCCATCTTCATCAAACACAGCCCCACTCACAGGCCTTTGTCTGTTGTCTACATAGTGGCACTTGTTGGCGAGGATTTCTGCTCTGCTGTTTTGAGATCCTCCTTGTGACCAGCGCATATTACGACTGAAGCGCAGCAGTTGCCTCTCCTCTGCGGAGTGCCCTCCTGAAAGCTTCCTGCAAGTCAGAGTCAGATTGCTGTTACCCAGTTGGCTCCACCCCCAATTTCTTTACAAAGATGCTCTTATCAGCTGCCTTTCCTATGACCAGTCCCAAAGCCAGGCCAAACCCCAGCTTCTTCCGCTTCAATGAAAGTCAAGCGATTGCTTACCTCAGCATTGCTCTGCTGTACAAGGATGTTTTTTTTCCGTCGCAATTGATCACTGACATAGTCAGCATAAGGTCGATCTGCCCCATGCAGTTGTTTCCAGATTCTTTGCGCCAGGGAAGTCCCGGGTTGGTGCCGCTGAGCAACTCAAACTCTCTGGCCCTATTGAAACATCTCAATCAGCAGCTTAGTGCTCTGAAGGAGTTTCTAAGCTTTCCAATGGTCCGACCAAGATGGTGGTTAACCTTAACCTCACTTTTTCTCTTGCAGCTGCTCTCAGGTCTTCTGCGCCCCAGGCAACGCTGGTATCGCTGCCGCCAAAGACGCAGACTGCCTCCCCAATCTGAACATCACAGATGGCATGGCTGTCATCAAGTTTTGCCAAAGTGAGGGCGTGGGCCTGGTCGTGGTTGGGCCCGAGGCGCCTCTAGTTGCGGGGCTCGTGGATGACTTGACGTCTGAAGGGATCCCCGCGTTTGGGCCAACGTCCGCGGCGGCGACCCTGGAGGGCTCAAAAGCATTCATGAAGGTAGGCAATTTGAGGTCGGCGAGCGAAGGCCAGGAGATGTTCCGAACCCCTCCTTTTCTTCAATTCGGGGGCTTGCGACTTGGTTTGTGCTTTTCTTGTATTGGGCACGGAAGATTGGGTGACTGGTGATTAATCTGGCGTCTGAATAGAAATCGGCATGGGGTGATGTCTGTGGGCACTGAAAGGCCTAGATTGTATTCTTGAGAGTAAGGGCTCTGAGATTGGTTTTGGGGGATCCCCTCAATCGCTCCATAGGGCTCTGAATGAAGGTTTGTAGGGACTTCAAAACAAAGAGAGCGTGGATTGTTCGCATTTAAAGGCTGCTGAAACATCCTGCGGAGGTTTGTTCGATTCCAGTAGATTGGGTAGATGAGCATAAACTTGGAGCTTGACTGGTTCTACTAGGTCAAAGGCTTTTCAATGATCTCAGCGCTCTAGATGCTCGGAGGTGAGGCTGTTGTTGCTTTCTGTCTTTTTGGCCAGATTGCCATTGCCGATTGTATCAGATCTTGGCAAAGATTTTGAACAGATTGCCTGAAGAAACTGTCCTACCAGATTCTCGACACTAAAACCGCTGTTCCGGCCCATAACAGGCAAAGGTTTTGCCGTGAGCTTTACGGAGCTCCCCACAGGACCTAATTGATGCATCGCAATCAGACAGGAGACCAAAATCAGAGGATATTCAGACATATTCAGACAGACAGCGTGAGAGGGATAGATGTTTGGAGACTCCCAAATGCTTCTCCCATACCTGATGCGCCACAAATGCTTTTGCCGAAACGAGGAACGAACAGCTGTTAGGGTGAACCACAAGAAGCACACTCCTGAACCTCTTACCGCTCGTTTTGCAGAATCTGTGTGACAAGTACGACATCCCCACCGCCGCCTATGAAACCTTCACTGACCCCGACGCTGCCAAAAAGTACATCCAATCCTTGGGCGCTCCGATCGTGGTTAAGGCCGACGGGTTAGCGGCAGGGAAGGGCGTCGTCGTCGCTCGGACGGTCCAAGAGGCTATTGACGCCGTGGACGATATCCTATCAGGCGGGAAGTTCGGCTCGGCGGGGGGCCAGATTGTGGTGGAAGAATTTTTGGAGGGGGAGGAGGCGAGCTTCTTTGCGCTGGTGGATGGGGAGACGGCGCTACCGCTGATGTCAGCGCAGGACCACAAGCCCGTGGGTGAGTCCCTGCTTCGCTTGCAAAATCATGGGTTAGATATCTTCAAAACTGAAACGAACTTAAAGATTGACGTGGCAGTGAGTAGTTGATGTCAGCACAGGACCACAAGCCCGCTCGTGAGCCCTCTTTGTTCCTGCGACAAACATGGGCCACAAAAACAGTGCAACGGAGATCAATGACGACTTCGCAAATTCCGCTTGATGCTGCGAGCGCGACGGACTTCCTGCCCGTTGAAGCAGTCCCAACCGCTGTCACGTACGAGGGCCTGTTCTCTAATCAAACCGTTGCAAAACCTGTGATCGCAATGTGTCTAGTTGGTCATTGAGCGCCAATTCGAACGGTTGTTTTGCACGCACCTCTGCAGACTGTGTTCCCTCCAGAAACAAGAAGGATCACTCTGCAGGTTTCCATTCAGAAAGGCAAACACTCGACATATCTACGATTTAGACCCAAAACGAAAGCCAAAGCACAAGGAATATTCTGGGCCGTTTTTCCAGCTTTTAACTGACGTGGGAGAAGGCCCCCGCGTTTTCACTGCTCTTTGCATTGCTCCATGTAATTGACGGATCGAACGTTCCTGTACATTTAGACTGCGCCTTCCCTGCTGACCATGCCGTTTCCTTTTCCGTCAGGCGACGGCGACACCGGCCCCAACACGGGCGGCATGGGCGCCTACTCCCCGGCCCCTGTCGTTACGCCCCAGATGCAGGATGACGTCATGCGGACCATCATCGAGCCGACCGTGAGGGGCATGGCCGCGGAGGGGTGCAAGTTCGTCGGCGTTTTGTACGCGGGACTCATGATCGACCCGAAAACGGGGGTCCCGAAATTGCTCGAGTACAACGTCCGGTTCGGTGATCCGGAATGTCAGGTGCAAAAGCTCTGCCCCTGCGTTGGTGGTTCGTCCTCCGTGTTTTGTGCTTCTTTGCCCTTTGATTTGCCCTTCTTCTTTTGCGTTGTTTTGGAGCGGGGCAGCGTACGCAGAAGCTCTGTTTTTTTTGAAAAAAAATTCACAGAGATTTGACTGCAGGCAAAGTCAAGTGCAAGTCAGAATTCTCTTGTGCACAGCTTTGGAAGCTTTCCTTGTACACTCCAAGAAAGAACCGTGGATACTCAGTCAACCATGGCTTTTGTCCGCTTGTTGAAAGATCAAGATACTTCTCATGAGCGGCCGCTTGAGAGTGTCCAAAAGCTAGGTGGATAAAATTTCAAGTCGGACGTCGACGTTGACATCGGAACGACCAAGCTGCTTCCGCCTGCACCAAAGACTATCAAAGACGCAATGCAAAGCAGCGGTTCCGTGATATCAGCTTTCGCCCCCTGGAACGCAGACGTCCTCATGGCTTGCTGCTGTTTGATGTCAGATTCCAAGCATGCAGTCGGATAAATTTTCGACCGAGAGAAGTTCACCTGCATCGGCGAAGTATAGAAAGGCTGGCCGTTGGAGATTGGGGAGCTATTGTCTTCGGCTCTTGCCCTTAAATCCTGACAGCAATCAAGTAACGCTCTCAACGTGCCGACCTTTCTGCAGGCGCTGATGATGCGGATGAAGTCGGATCTAGCCCAAGTCCTTCTGAAGGCCTCGCAAGGCAAGCTGAGCACCGTACAGGGACTAGAGTGGCGAGACGAAGCGGCACTCTGTGTCGTTCTGGCCACAGAAGGATACCCGGGGTCGTTCCAAAAGGGTTCAGAGATCCGAGGTCTGGAAGAGGCGGTCGAAGGGTTAGCTGACACCAAGGTTTTCCATGCGGGCACGGCGTTGAATGAGGAGGGTCAGCTAGTGTCAGCCGGGGGCAGAGTTTTGGGGGTAACGGCGCTGGGGAAGGATGTGCGGGAAGCACAGGCAAAAGCGTACAAGGCGGTGGATCGGATAGACTGGCCAGAGGGGTTCTGCAGAAGGGACATTGGCTGGCGCGCTATTGAAAGGACACAGGAATGAGTGCATGAAGTTGAGTCTACTGGCCATCATGGCACTGAGATTTTCAATAGCAGAACCACTGCATGTTTTGCGTGAGTGCTGCAAGGGCAGAATGCCACGGGCACTACATAATTTAGATAACATACGTGGACAGCCGACAATGCGTGATCTCCATTGTGACATCAACAAATGACGTGTAGAACATCATGCATTCAAGTTGATGCTCTTTGCAAACAGCAGAGAAAGTTCTGCGTGCCGCCGCCATGTACGTCAAACAAGTGGGCGGATAAGGAATCCTTCGAACCCTACAGGATTTCAGCTACCTAGCTCGGCCCGTACATGTGCGACACTTATTTTATATGAGCTTTGTTTCATCCATGTTTGCATGGTAGTCAATGAAGCTTGACGGTTGAAGGTACATTGGCGGATTGTTGACTCATGCATCCGTGAACAACCGTCGCCTGGGCCCTCCACTCGGACGGTCAGGCCGATCTGGCACTCGCATGGCACGTGATGTACATAGTCGGATATCGCGGCAGCATCAAACACTATCAAATGATCCTAGGCTGGACCATCGTTGATTGGACGTTCGAATGGGCCGGGGACTCGGCTCAAGCATGGCCCTATATGAAGAACTTATCCTGAACAATACATAGCTGGTCCGCTGATGCGCAGTATGTAACACTAACGCATGGGCGGCTGACACGTGGCATGAGAATTACGTATCTGCTGTCCCGCCCAATGCCGACCTGCCAGCTGTCAAACTGCACGTGACAGAATCTTCGCCACCTACAACCTACTTATGCGAGAAGCTGTCCGGTGTGAACCCAGCCCAGACTGACTCGGCATAGTACGTCATTTCCGGTCTGTAACATTTTAGCGCCTGTGACTTCAAGGTTGGTCAGAAGTTCGCGACAAGCTTTCTCAAAAGCGGCTGCTTTTGTTCACAGTATCTGGAGAGGTGGGCGCCCAGTCACAGTGAGCAGACAGCCATGACGGGCGGTGGAGAGCCTGCCGCGCTGCAAGTTTGGGTCCAGGCGCTTCTCGCACAACGCCAGGTTCTATTTGACCACCTTGAAGAAGACGGAGGCCTCGTTTACGCTGGAGACACGGAAGAGACGACGCTTCTCAAGCTAATCCTGAAGCAGCTTGGTGCGCTACAGGGCCCACTGGAAGAAAGTGCGCGCGTCTGCGCGCGCTTGGTTGAGAAGATGGGGGACGGTTTGGAGGAGGAGGTTCTGGATCTTCTTGCTAGGGAAGACTTTCTCGACCATGTTGCCTTGGTTGAGGTAGCTTCTTTTTGGCGTGGGTGGAGAAAGGGGTTCAAGATCCGGCTCAAATGGAACATTGGAGGACGTTCAACGAGACGGAGCGCTTCACGCGGCAAGAGAGAAAGTGGCTCATCAGCTGCGGTCTCGGCGACTCGGATTGGCAACCCTCGCAATACGTCAAGCTTGCCATCGAAGTCCTCACCGGCGGTCTTGAGGAGCTGGAAAAGTTCACTCCCGCGGCGCCAGCTGATTCGTGGGGTGACTTTGCTGTGGCCTGCATTATCGTGGTCCTTCTCGCAATTGGGGTACTGGGGTTTTACGTTTTCGTGATCCGATGTTTCCTCGCTCATAGAAGCAGAATGGCCGTCAGTGAGGAGCTTGTCCGCCAGACCCCGGATCAGCCAGCCCTGCCGGTAACCCCTGCGGAGATCAGCATTCCGAAAAATGACGTCAGCACAACCTGTTCCGTTCAGAGCGCGTCTTTTACTCCCCTGACGCTCGACACGTCCTGCGCTTTCGACTGCGGCAGCTTCCAAGTCCAACACGCCGCAATGGGCTTTTACTTGAACAAACACAGGGAAATTCAGTCTGTTACCGTTCTGAACAGCGTAACGTCAGGGCCTTGGGCCGACACCTGCGACATCGCGTTGAACTGGACGCGCAAACGGGACGCCGGGGGAGAGTCCGGAGAGGACTTCCGCAAGTTCCGCTTCGAACAAGCACCGGATTCCGCTTGCACCTACGCAGTCTCTGCGATGGGCTTCCATCTGACGGGTTACAAGGCGGTCGATGAGACGAAGCTAATGGAATGGTCGGGGGATCTGGCCGGTTTGCAGTAACGTTAAGGGCAAGGATGAGAGCGGTACTGGAAATGCAATGGATAAGAAGCACCAGAATGATCGAGCGTCAACATTCCGGAGTGGCACGGGCCGGGGCCGGGGGGTGCAAGTGTACGGACCCATGTGCTGAGTATACAACTAGATAGTGATCGAAGCACGTTCTGTATCTGAAAGCAAGAAAAGTGTGTGTCTTATGTCTCATTTTCCGCAGAAAATTCGTGGAAAAGATGTAAAAGTGCCGTGGTCGCGAAGTTAGAGGCAGAGCAAAACTGTGACACGATGGTCCGTCTGAGTATCGAAGCGGCCGGGTTCGCTCTGGTTGAAGTAAAAGTCAAAGTGTCCCTGGTTGCAATAGAAGCTGAGATGGTTCGGCCGCATGTATTGGTCGAGTCAGCTTGGGCAACTTAGATTCAAGTTTTCCTGCTGACCCGCATCTATGGAAAGAATGCAAGGTGCTCTGTGTCACATTAGTTCTGGCCTCAATCTGCTTGTTTGGTCGGGACGAAGCTCGTCCTGCAACCGCTTGAAAATCGAACTTTTGAGACGTGTACGATGCCCGGAATATTCCAATCATGGCATTGAGGTCGTTTCAGCAAGATTATTGCACAGGTTCTGCGTGGAGTGCTACGGGTCATATCTACGTGCGCAATGAAACTCTGAGTGGGCGCGCCATCTGAATCCTTAGAACGGGACGGTCCGGACCGTGCCTGCACTCGCCGACAACGATCGGCTACTGTTGCAATTTCATGTGTAGCTTGAGCGCGGAACCCATGGCAGAAGGCCTGCCGGTTTGGGTACAGGCGAGCTTGTGCCCAACAATCGCAGATCTAAGAAGCGTCTCCCTTGCTCTCCACTGATTGGTATATTGATATGTATCATCTCCCGCTTAGAACCAATTTCGATATTTCATTGTCAAACGACGTCAGTTTTCAAAGTTGTTTGGTCTCAAGTCGAGCAGTCACTTCGACATGGTTCACGTCGTTCTTGCATCCGAGAAATGGACGCCCGTACACAGAGCATCATCCATGATGAAAGATGCCACGAAAAGCGCGGAGTTTTAGCTCAGTACGCTTCCCCGCGGCCGTTGACATCGCATTGGCCCAGTCTCAAGCCCATCCGGCAGGAAATATACTGTGAGAAAAGCGGCTGACTCAGGGTAAATCTGTATGCAATCGTGGACGTGAGTCGGATTTGAAGATACTGGGACTTATGTACGGCCAGCCTCCTTAACTGCAGCAGATTCTGAGTTGCGCTTTTCGGCACTGCACTGAGCGCGCTGATCGCGCTCTCACTTTATTATGAGCGGCTGACACGTGGCACCCTACAAATCCGGACCCGCCCAGTGTGCCGGCCTGCCACCTGTCAGGCGGCACGTGCTGAAGGCCCCCAGCCAGATTGAGCCAGTCTGACGCGGCCTGGCGAGATGAGCACTACAAACTCTACCCGACTGCAATATGTGGTCTGAAGAAGTGGTCAGAACCGGCAACAAACCTCTTAGCGCCTGGCTTTCTTCACAGCATCAAGGAAGGGTGGCGCTCAAGCAAGTTAAGAGCCAGCCATGACAGGCGGAAAGAAGCCCGCTGCGCTGCAGGTCTGGGTCCAGGCTCTCCTCGCACAGCGCCTTGAACTGCTTGAATACCTCAAAGAAGAGGCATGCCTTCCCTGCGGTGAGGGCAAGAAGTATGATGAAAATTGTGAAGACGAGACTCTTCTTGAGCTGATTCTGAAGCAGCTGGGCGCGCTACAGGGCCCGCTGGAGATGAGCGCGCGCGTGTGCGCGCGCTTGGTTGAGAAGATGGGGGACGGTTTGGAGGAGGAGGTTCTGGCTCTTCTCGTGTGGAACGATGATCTCGAGAGTGCCCTGATTGGGGTAGCTAAATTCTTCGCGTGGATTGAGAAAGGACTTCAGGATGTGGAACGAATGGAGGAGTGGAGGACGTTCTACAAGACGGAGCGGTTCACACAGCAGGAGAGAGACTGGCTAGTATATTGCGATCATACGGAACTTCCTTCCGGGACTATGGAGTTTGCGAACCAAAGCCTCAGGCGCAGCATTGAGAGGCTCAGAAAGGCCAATACCGTGCCGTTGGATTCTTCGGGCGCTTGGTCCCCTTTCATCTCCGTCTTTCTTCTCGTGGTGGGGCTGATTGTTGGCCGGATTCTGGCGTTCCGTTCTTGGTCCGCGCAAGGAACCGGAACGACGGTCTCCACGGAGCCTGTCTCCTTCAGTTTGAGAGGTGACATACGAACAACCTGTTCTGTTGAGAGCCCGTCCCTTCCGCCCCTGGTTCTCCAAAACACCCTGCGCTTTCAACTGTAGCAGCTTCCAAATCCAACACGCCGCCATGGACTTCGTTCTGAGAAGCCACAGGGAGGTTCAGTCTGTTGCCGTTCTCAACAGCGTGACGTCAGGGCCCTGGGCCGACACGTGCGACATCGCCTTCAACTGGACGCGCAAAGCGGAGGCGGGGGGAGAGTCCGGGGAGGACTTCCGGAAGTTCCGCTTTGAACGAGCACGGAATTCCGCTTGCACCTACGGAGTCATTGCGATGGGCTTTCATCTGACGGGTCACAAGGCGGTCGATGAGGCGAAGCTAATCTTCCAGGGGATTGGACAGTGCACGGGAAAGGTTGACGTGGCAGTGTCTGAGGAGGACTTGAAAGAGGAAAACGCGAAATGGAACGGTTGGGGGATCTGGCCGGTTTGCAGGAACGGCAGCACTTGGAGCTGCACCGGGGGTCCGATCGAGAAAATGCACCAAAACGAGCACTACGCGCATCTCGACGTTCCGGAGTGGCACGGCGGGGGGTGCAAGTGTACGACTGGCTGTGCGGGATACGGGGTTGAGTACACAACTTGGTAGATGATCGAAGCACTTTCACCTTTCTGGAAGCAAACGAGTGCGTCTTATGTTCACTTCAGTTCGTAGAGTATATATAAGCGGTAGAGAAGAGGGAGAAGTGCAGTGGTCGCGAAATAAGAGGCAGGGAATTCAATAGATCACGATACGTTCGTCTGTGGTAATAAAGCGGACTTTTCTGGTCGATTAAAAGTCAGATGTAATTGTGGTTGCAATAGGAGCCGAATGGTTTGGCATGTATTGTTCGAGTCAACTTGGGCAACGTAGATACAGGCTTTTTTGCTGCGTTTGTTTGACACCTACGGAAAGACTGCAGTTTGTTCATTCTGTTGATACCCGCCTTAGTCTGCATGTTTGCTCAAGACGAAGTCCTCACTGCCAGTGTTTGAGACTTAATCTTGCTGATTGGATTCCAGAAATCGTGTAAGCCGCGCCTGCTATCAAGGCATCGAGATTGGACAAGCGGAAACACCGCATGTTGAGTATTATGTACGTTCGCAATGAGCTTTTCAACAGGGCATACTTAATGTACAACTTTGGCACTTGAACTACAGACTTCGTGCCTGGCTTTGAACGTATCAACGCGGTGCCCTATGGCTGAGGCCCTGCCGCCTTTGAATACCGGGAGCTTGTGACTTCACTTACGTGCACGGCTGGGTCACGGTGCGCTTTCACTTCCAAAACACTGCTCGCCTATTCTAGTTCTGCTAGTTTGCCATGAATCCCAATGACCAGTCTGACATTTTCTCACCACATTTTAGCATGCAAAATACTTCCTGAGGAGTACGCCGAGACATAGAGCATCTTTGTGCTTTTTATCCATGATTGACTAGATTCGGCAATCGAGCTTTTTCAGATTACGCCTACTTATGCACCGCGCCCGACTCAACTCCGTCTCAAACCTCGCGGGAATGAACGTGGTGCAAAGCGGCAGAATCCGGTATGGATGGGATCTCACACGTTCGATCCTGTTGTAATCGAGGCCCAATCGAGGCCCCAAAATACGGTCAGCCGCGCGATAAAGAGGATTCTGATCAGCGCTTTCTACACACCGGAAGCATGCTGACGCCGCGTCCCCACTATTTTATAGCGGCCTGACACGTGGCATGCCTAAGGATCCCGACCGGCCCAGTGCTGGCCTGCCACCTGTCAGACTGCACGTGCTGGGATTCCTGATTGATGATGAGGTATGCAAGCCAGTCTGACTCGGCCTTTCGAGACGTGTGCACTCAAAAAGCTGTAGTATTGCTGACTTAAGACTTTAATAGTCTTGGTCCTAAGTCATAGTCTCTGAATTCCGGCAGTTACCCCAGAAAATTGAACTGTCAGAGTCCGCAAGAGCCCAGGTACTTGTTCATCTGCGCCTGCTTTTGTTCACAAAATCACGAGAGCTAGGTGGGCAGTCACGTCAACGGCAGCCATGACAGGCGGAAGGAAGCCCGCGGCGCTCCAAACCTGGGTTCAGGCGCTCCTCGCACAACGCCATGAACTGCTTGAATACCTCAGAGAAGAGGTAGGCCTTCTCTACGGTGAGGTCGAGAAGTATGATGAAGGTTCTGAGGACGAGACTCTTCTTAAGCTGATCTTGAAGCAGCTCGGCGCGCTACAGGGCCCGCTGGAAGAGAGCTCGCGCGTGTGCGCGCGCTTGCTTGAAAAGATGGAGGCGGGTTTGGAGGAGGAGGTTCTGGCTCTTCTTGCTTGGAACGTTGATCTCGAGATTGCCTTGGGTGAGGTAGCTTCTTTCTTCGCGTGGATTGAGAAAGGAGCTGAAGATCCCGCTCGGTTGGAAGAGTGGAGGACGTTCAACAAGACGGAGCGTTTCACGCAGGAGGAGAAAGACTGGCTGATCTTTTCCGAGTACACAAGACCTCCCTCCCAGATTTTGGATTTTGCCAATCAACCCCTCACGCTCAGCATTGAGAGGCTCGAAATGGCCAATACCGGGCCGTCAGAAACGTCGGGCCCTTGGTGTTGCACCGTCGCCTTTATCCTCTTGATGGGGCTTGTTCTGGTGCTGGCGTTCCGCTCTTGCTTCGCGCAGGGAAGCGGAATGTCTGTTCCCGAGGAGCCTGCCTCTTCTACCACGAAGCCTGGCTCTGTAGCCTTTGACCTCATCGAAGCTTTCGGTCAGAGAGGTGACGTCAGCACATCCTGTTCCCGGGCCCGTTCCGTTCAGAGCCCGTCTCGCCCCCTCATTCTCCAAACGCCCTGCTCTTTCGACTGCGGCAGCTTCCAAGTCCAACATGCCGCAATGGACTTCTATCTGAACAAACACAGGGAGGTCCAGTCTGTTACTGTGCTCAACAGCGTGACGTCAGGGCCCTGGGC
Source organism: Klebsormidium nitens (assembly GCA_000708835.1). Taxonomy (NCBI): domain Eukaryota; kingdom Viridiplantae; phylum Streptophyta; class Klebsormidiophyceae; order Klebsormidiales; family Klebsormidiaceae; genus Klebsormidium; species Klebsormidium nitens. Next base: position 58,272 of record DF237306.1, read on the forward strand.
CGACACGTGCGACATCGCGTTCAGCTGGACACGCAAAGCGGAGGTGGGGGGTGAGTCCGGGGAGGACTTCCGGAAGTTCCGCTTTGAACGAGCACCGGATTCCGCTTGCACCTACGGAGTCTCTGCGATGGGCTTCCATCTGACGGGTCATAAGGCGGTCGACGAGACAAAGCTGATCTTCCAGGGCATTGGACAGTGCACGGGACAAATCGACGTGGCAGTTGCTGAGGAGGAGCTAGGAGAGGGCGCGGCAGAATGGAACGGTCGGGGGATGTGGCCGATTTGCAGGAACGGCACCGCTTGGAGCTGCACGGGCGGGGGCGTAGAGAAAATGCACGAGAATGAGCATTACGCGCATCTAGACGTTCCGGAGTGGCACGGCGCGGGGTGCAAGTGTACGACTGGCTGTGCGGAGCAGTGGGCTGAACACGAAGCAAAGGTATTTTGAGAATGTTCTCTTTACTGGTGGTAGGAAAGCACGTGAGAGTCTTTGTTTGCAGAGAAAAGCTAGGAGGGTCTCAGTTGGTCGCGTGCAGCAAGAAAGACGGATCGAGCAGAATATCGTGTCAAGCGTTTCTTGGGGTCGAGTCCCCCGGTGTGGAGCAAAGGTAGAGTGGCTTTTAGTGTGATATTGTCATTATCAGCGTTCCCTCCGTGCTACATGAAGCTGCACCTTTGACAATGACGTACACGCGATTTGAAGTCATGCACGACATTAACGAGCCACATTCTTATCGGCGCTTGGCTCAACATTCTCATCAGTGGTTGTGAAACTGTCAATTCCGTTGCATGTACATGATGATTGAACCTAAGCTGGGGTTACTGAGTTGCCCTAATTTTCGTCGAGCGTTCATACCACAGAGGATGCAACGCAGTGCGTTGCGTGAATTCGATCTCTGCCGTGCACTGGTGTCCATGGCCCGGCCGCCATGTCTATGTCAATCGAAGAATGGATCATTAAAGTTTGCACATGCATTATGGCAAGTTTCCTTAGAAAGGACGGTCGTCGCCACATGCAGAGATTTAGCAGCCCGATGATCGAACAAAAGTATTGTCAACTCAACATTGGCCGCCTCTGATCACCTAGTTATGCGCACGGTAGACCATGTCAATTATCTACAAAATTGTGGGGTGCCAGACCTGATTTTGAGAAGCGAAGTCGAATTATCTGGATGCTAGACCCGTCGCTTAGCTTTCCTGCAAGTCTGTCGGGGGTTTCCGCAGAAGGCCCACCGAAGCCCTTTTATGCTTTCTTGTGTCTCTCCCTTTCTCTTCTTGGTCAGTGAGAGACGACAAACTCTCCTGGCTTGTCGAATTCAATCTCCTTCTGTTCCCGCTTCACTAGCTTGTAACCCCGCACTCGTAGCTCCTCAGGTTCTCGTCGGTCTTGCCAGCCTATGGACTGGAAGGTCCAGCCCTTGTTTCGGACGTCCAAGCCGGCAACCCGGACCTGCAAAGGTGTCAGGTTCTCAGAACTTAGTCAGCAAATTGAGAAACGTATATTTGTAATGGCGCAACCGTACCCGTGGTCACGCTTGCCAATTGGTTCAGCATAGAAAGCAATGGGGGTGTGGGCTTCAACACTTCTTCAAGTTTCATTGGCAGCGTGCTTAAGCAGCGACTACCTCAAGCTAAGGTAATGAAACGCGACTGCGGCTTTTAGTCATGAAGCAAATCCGGCTACGGAGCCGGCTCGCAAGCGGGAACCAAGCAAAGCAGTCGAAGGTGGTCACCGCGCAGAAGATCAAGAGCTGTGTCAAAGCGGCGCTAGTGAGTATACTCCGGAGGTGGTCGGCTATTCGTTACAAAACGAAAGGCCAGATTATTCCAGGGCGCTTGAAGCTGTAGCAGATTCAAGCGCAAGAGGCACATTCCGTGTGTTGTTTAGCCCCGCGTCCTCTCCCGTAACAGATGATCAACCGGTCTCATTCGAAAAGGGGTGAAGCCAAAAGGGGTGGATTTTCGGGCTTTTGGGCAGCCCACGAGGAAAACTAGGAACGCAAGGTACGAAAGCGTGGCCGCACCTTTGCGCCTTCTTTGCTCCGGATCACCAGCGCCCCGTCCAGCTTCATCGCCTCCAGGTAGATCTCCGGACCGTCCAAAATTAGAACAGCGTCCTGGGCTATCTCCACGGACGCGCCGCGTACTTTCGCCTGCACAGCAGTGATGGACAGGATGGTTAGAGGTTCGAACTGCTCGGACGAACAAGTGAGGAAAAACGACCAGACTATCAGCAGCCAGATATGGATGCGGTTGAAAGTACAGGGTGACCCAACAGAGAGTAAAACGAGCACAGGAAAGAAGCGGAAGATCAGGTAGTGTTCAAAATTCGAGTATGGTTCTGACAGAAGGAAATAGAAAATGGACATTGGATCTCGCTGAGGCAAACTCGACAAGAGTGCTCCAACCACAAAGTAGCAAGTAGAGACCTTAAAAAGAGTGGGGACGTCTTCGGGCGCGCTCTTGAGCACGTTAAAGCAAGTCTGTTCAGCCGTCCACGTGAACGTTAGGAAAGCATCCGCCATCACCAAGACACCTTCGCATTGGATCGTCCTACACACTTCTGCGAGGCATACGCAGCTATAGTCGTACGTCCCCGCACCTTGACGTCAGCAAGCGTGAGCGCCCACTTGGGGCTCCAGACGACACGTGGCCACATCTCCGTCTCCTGGTCATTGTACCGTACAGTTCGAGGGTCTGCGACCTTGGCTCCTGCCGCCCGGAGGATCAGGCAGTTCGCCCTGTAGAGGGCCGCCTCGCCGGACGTTGCGCTGTGAGGGGGGGTCCCGGCGGCAAGCTGCAAGAATGAGGATAGAGTGTGAGCCCCGCCTGTTGCGTTGTGCGGGGGGTTTTCTCACAGGCAAGCTACGGCAGAAACGAAAGGGTGTGAGCCAGCTGCGCTCCTGGAGGGGGTTCCCGGCGGAAGCTGCGACGTTTCAAAAGACCTGAGCCGGTTGCGCAGTGGGGGGGGTTCCCAGCAAGCTGCGGAAGTTACAGGAAAAATGTGACGTGGCGGCCAATTTGTCGGAGAGCGGGAGCGGACACGATGAAGGGAGCTGATAGAGGAGCTGAAAGAGGATCTGAATGTCTAGATTTGGAACTCTTGTGAGGGGAACCCTGCGACGAGCTGCGACGGCCAAAACATAAGGTAAGCCGGTTGCCCTGACGGGGGAGTGGGTCCCGGCGGCAATCTGCGGAGTTTGCAGAACTGTGAGCCAGTCGTGCTGTGAGAGGATGTCGCTGCAATAGCTCCAAGCGAAATTGAGCCGGTTGCTCTCCGAGGGGGTGTTTCGGCGGCAGGCTATGGTAAAACCAAAAATGCGAGGGGACGCAGTTTAGGGTGAACGCGACTGTGTGAATGGAATTGACAGAGAACGGTCGCGCTTGAGGTGGAAGTCGGGCGCCGTTGACGAACAACGAGCTAGACAGGGAGACGCGAAAACAAGCAGAACGGGCGGCTGCCGAACATAGGGTCAAGAAGGACGTCCTGGACAAACAGCCAAACAACAAACGGTAGGGCAGAAGATGTCCTTCGAAGGCGCTTCACCGGGCACCAGTATAAGAAAGATAGAATCACCAGTTCCGGAAGTCTCTAAAAGACTGTTCGCCCTAGTTCCGGAAACATTCGAATCGGACAGGTAAAACAAGAGAGTTGTGCCGGACCTGACAAACTCAGTCGGAAGGTTGACACACGGCGTCCGGAATAGCATTACAACAATCCGCGATTGGTGAAGGCTCCAGTGTGCTCGGTAGACTGTTTATCAGGTCCAGAAGAACGTTTTTGTTCTGACCATCCGGAATTGCATACTCCCAGAACGAGGGCGACGACTTTCACGATTCTTTGCAGTTAGAAAACTTGAGTTTGTTCGACGTCCAGTTCAGACGGCAGAAGGGCTCGTGCCAATCACGCAAGGAAAGGTCAGTAATGTAGCGTACCTTAGCGGCAGCGTCCTCCGGGTTGTTTTTCACGGGGGCGTAGCCCAGCCAAACGTCCAGAACCTACAGAATGGACAACACGTACTGGATATTGGTCCCATGGAGCGCTACGCAGAGCATTACGCAGAGCAGGTTTGAGGGGCTTTACACGTGTAGAGTAGCGGCGACCGTCTTTCTGTCTGCATCAAGACCGCAACATCGATCAATGCCTGTGATTACCGCGCCCGATATGGAGCACATGGACAGAGTAGGGGTCCCAAAATAAAGCTGCTCGAGGGATGTCCCGCAAACACACTTAAAGGGCTGCGGAGAGGCGAATATCAAAGATTCCGGAAACCACAGCAAGTCTGTGCGAATTGAAGATTAACTGCGGAGCAGCGTTTGGGGCCTCACAGTGAAGCCGATGTCGGCAGAGGGGCTGAGGCTCTTGGGGTAATCTTGCATCAGGCTCTCGAGCCGTGTGGGTGACTTGAACGAGGTTCTGCTCGAGTCCTTGTACCTGGGCAGACAGAGCTGTGTTCAAGATGTGCTTCTGCTGGCTTCTCGCGATTGAGGTACAGGTGAAACCAATCTGAGTTGGGCATAAGCTGGATGTGAAGTGAATGTGAGGGAGTTTTGGCGTGTTTGCGCCGGGTTGAAGCTACGACGCTGTGATGAGGGTGCTGTGACTTCTGTCGATTTCATCTGCACGCCCTGAAGAAATGTGAACTGCATTATAGAAGGGGGGTTTGCTACCGCATTCCGGGGGGCAAGTATGTCAAGAAGCAACGTCATTCTCGCCAACCTCTGCTGACAGCTCCTCACATGTGGGCATACAATCAGCAGACTGCCAAGCGGGCTTTAAAAGCACTTTCTTTCATATCCTCCAAGCCCAACTTCGTTATTTTCGACGGAAATGAAACGCAAAGGAGTCGGAGTAAACAAGGGTTATCAAGAAGATAAGCATTGCAAGGGTCAGAGCAAATGCAAAGGCTCTGTACTCACTTGGGATTCACAAACTCCGGCACGAGGCCCCTGGTCTTGCTCAGCTCCTTGACGTACGACTCCAGCTTGATCACCAGCTGGTTGATGTTGCCGGGGTAGGGTGAAAACCCCGTGGAGGGGTCATTCACATCGCCGTCCGGGTAGCCGGACGAGCGCAGCATGGGGTCCAGCTGGTTGTACTCCACGTTGATCACGATCTTGCGGCCTGCGATCAAGCGGAGAGTATTCACACCAGGAGTCCTATTCAGCTTCTTGAGACAATTGGTGTTTGAAAATTTTGCGCTCGTCGTTCAGCCGGACGCTGCTGGTGGCGGTTCGCGATCTGCGGTTACCCAATCTTGCGAGCTGCGTGTGGAAAGGAGAGAGGAGCACACCAGCACGCGTCTCTGGTGCTTGGAGTTGTGGCAACCCGCCTCACTTGAGCTTAAGCCGGGCGGAGCTCCTCAGTCGATGCAGGTATGGAGAACATTACAAACAAGGGGGCGCCTTTAGTCTGCCTTTCATAGGGAAGGCAAAAGCATCCCCTGCAAGCGTCCATTCTCAGTTTGTCCAGCACTTCTGAGAGCTGGCTGCGCGCAATTGGAACCGCAGAATCTCTAGGAGTAACGCTGCCGTCAGCCTCTCACCATCCTTGTGCGTGAGCCGCGTAATGCCCCCAATGGCCTCCTTTGCCTTCCGGGGGACGGCCAGCGAGTTGACGTCGTAGCTGCGGGTGGCGCTGACGCCAAGAGAGGAGGGGACGGCCTGGCGGAAAGGAGACGGCAAACTCTTAGAACACAAACTTTAGCTTGTAGAGTCCTTCGGTCTCTCGGTCAAGATTGTAAAAGTAGGCTTCAGGTACCGTAGCGTCGGAGGAAACGGTAGCACCTTTACTAGAATCCTCTTCCAGCAAGCAAACATATGAATCGAGTACGCGGTAGGCTCGACGGCCCAACCAGCCGCTGTCGAGTAAGGGGAATCGTTGTTGAACGAGAACACCAAGCACGCGACAGGAAGGTCCAGTGCAAATCTGATGTCCGTGACAATCAGAGAGCATCGAGGATGGTAGTTTGCAGCTTTGCTCCGACGGATTGAAGCAGATAATCATGTGAGGATTCAACAACGTGACAAACAAGGATATAACATAGAAATACGAAGGCTGACGCACCTTGAATATGAGACCGTTGGTGTCCTGGAAGAAAAGGATCCACTTTACGCCCTTTGCTTGCCTGGCAAACAACAGGACGGAGCCGCGCATCAGCACACTGATTATATAAATTGCTTTGTGTTTCACAGTGCAACTTATGAATGATTGCTTGCTCGTTTTTAAAACAGGGAGAGAGATGGGGCTCGAGCATCTCACTGTTTGCCATATCAGGTGCCCCTATAAGGATAGGAACAAACCAGTTCAGTGAACTCTAATCTGTTTCTAGAGTAGCTGAACAATATCTTCAGCTGCCAAAAAAAGCAGTTGCACTACGTTCAAATCAAAATTTTGCAAGAGCCTGGCACGAAAGAAGTTCGTTCCCATCCCCTTCGGGGAGAGGCTCTATTTTTTTTTCAAAGCGGGTTTCGAAATCTCGCACGCACAGTTGCACATATCCGCAACTGAGGTGGGGGCAGGGGCCGCAAGCGGCTAGGCTAGCTTAATCTGCAGCCGCTTCTATGCTCCGAGAGGTAGTTCGCACGTCTGCCCGGAATCCAAATCTGGTCAAGTTTACTCCTTAGAGGGTTGACTTGAGAATACCTGCCTTTTCGGTTCCGGGCAGGCGTGCCAACTACCTGTTTTGGAGGTCTGGTTATGGCGGGTTTACCAACCATTTCGAGGCTGACCATGTGTGATAGCATCTATTTCACATTTGCCATGCGAGGCCGATGTGTGCCTCGGGTTATCTTCAAGGTCAAATCGTGACCGTCCGACCAGCAGCATTTCCAATCGGACGGCGCGAAGCATATTGCACGCCCTCAAGCAGTGCGCTTGGGGGACCACCGGAAGCTTCGTCGAACGTGGTCAGCAAAACGCGTAGGAGTCTGGTGACAGGAACACCAAAGATGAAAAACTTCTAGGAGTAGGGAAGGGCTCAACGGAAGACTGGCGGAGCCGCTCAAGAGTGGTGAAAGAACCAATCGAGACCGTTCTGAAGAGGAAGCGCCGGCTTCCGTTCCACGACCACTCCTGTCCGCTTTCTCGTAGCTATAAAGGGCATGCCGATGTGAACCTCTGAAGCGCTCGTAAACAGAGGCAAGCTGGGAATGCTTGGCCACCGGCTCGAATTCTAATGCCGACACCCCTTGTCTGGAACCCGCGACGATATTTGGTTAGCGAGATCAGCAGAAGCGCAATGGACTCCCAAAGAACATCCGGGGGGCCGCAGTCAGAAGGATAAACACTGTGTGGCTCACCAGTCCTTGAGGAGTCCCGAGGAGTAGAGGAGGCTGTGGACATCCCCGTGACCATGAGGCTTTGTCTGCAATCAAAAAAAAGAGAGCCGGATCACAAGAGAATTTTTCCATCGGGCAGCCATTCCATGAAGACAGTCGAAAGGAAAAGGTTGGCAAACCGGGAACAACGTGAATGCTCATTGGCGCCGATCTCACATATCTAAGTTTCCACAAAACAGACCGCCATTGTCGTGCATGATCTTTCCGATCGCCGACAAAGGAACCTGCCGCTTGTGAGTCGTGATCAGGTGTCTGTTCCTTTAACAGGGCTCAAAAGCGAACCATGCCCGATGAAATGCTCAAGCGTTTGAAAACCATGGGTAGAGTTACTGACCAGTATTCTGAACTTGTCGTCTGGATCCAGGGCTAGAGAAGCGCTGTTGTCAGCAAGGCAGGCAACTTTCTCCTGCAAAAGCGCGCCCGAAAAGGTCATCAGGAGCTCTCACCATTTGCCTCGTCATCCTTTCGGCCTTGAACATTGATCAGTCATATTGATTGGCCAAGCTATGATGGGATTAAGAGGTCGTCAAATGGTTGCAAAACGCTTCGGTGGAGTCTTTGAACAGAGATGCAGCGTCCGAAGTGCTTCAGAATGTTTTCACCACGGAAAACGCCCGCTCTCGCCTTCCTTCATCGCTATAAGGTCTTTCCGACAAGAAGGCAGGTGATGCAATCTCCTGTATCTGAAAGCCCATAAAAGACCTACGACCCAAAGAAGCATTGAGAAAATTGGTCGCACGAGCTATTTGCCTCCATCTAGTTAAACTGCTTCTGCAGCGGTCGAAAGCGCAATCAAACAGCTTCGACGAGTGGTTCAAAAATGGATTCAATCTCGCCGTTCCGCTTGCCATCGTCTTCAAAAGAAAGCTGCGAGGAGCTCGTGACAGCTCAAGCGATGGGCGCTTAAACCTCAATGGTCCCCGTACCTGCTTGATCAGCGTGATTTGGTCCTTATCCATCCCAAAGTACGCATGCTCTTCCAGCAGCTTCTGGGTGCGGGCATGCGTGTCGTCTGACGTCATGATGGCGAACGGGATCCTTCGAGGCCCGCTGGGGACTGCGCATAATCGAAGAAAGCTTTGCGGTGGAGGAGAGGTCGTCTCTTTATTGGATCCGTTCGTGCTACTTTCGACAAGTCAGGTCAAACGCGAGTATCCCCTTCATCACGAAGCTACGCAATTGAGTCTGGTTTCAAATCGATCTTCTCGGGTTCTCTTGCCCGCCAGCATCCTCGAATGCTTCTCACGTCATTTTGCGGACTTCGAAGCAACCGCTCCAGCGCAGAGGTTTCATTCAATTGCGAGGCAAAAAGCAAGAGCGACCGGGATCCAATCAGACTCTTAGAGGCTATGCAAAAAACAGGCGGCCGCCATTAACCATAAACCGCCGTAATCCCAGGGCAGGAAGGGCGTCCAAAGAATCCCAACAAAATTCATAACCCTTCTGTTTCGCTCCGGCGCCTCTTGGACTGAAGATTTGCTGACGAAGCATGCAGCAGCAACGGGGATTTCAAACGAAGAACTAGAGAGGCGATGAAGAAGCGACTTGAAAGAAAAGAGTTCCTGCTCTCCTCACCTGTGCGTGCTGGGAAGAAGCTGGTCCACTGCGGAGGGCACACTCCGGGGAGGCATTGGCAGCCGTCGTCACGATCCTCTGCAACTGCGTTGCTGGCGTCTTGGAGGGCCAGGATGCTCTCTACGTAGGTCTGGAGGAAGGACGCATCGGTCACGATGTTGGAGGGAAGAGCCACCTGCCGAGAGAAAGGGAGTGTTGAGTTTGTTTTGGTGGGCGCAGGGGAACGAGAATTCGCTTTACTGAAGGTGACACAGATATGATAATACAATAATAATAGGAAGTCGTTTTATGGAAGTATTCTGACGAAAGGAAGTCAGATGAGATGGCAAGAGCTCATCGTGCGGCTGCTACAGGCGGAAGCTTCGGGCAACCGTCGACGGTCGAGAAGCAGAGAGCGAGTCCCACTATATGCACTCTCCAAACAACTTGTGCAACCGATTCTCACAGGGGATGAGCAGACAACGGGTCGCGCATGCATGATGCAGACGCATTGCATGGGTGCAACAGAGACTCGAAAACGCAACTTGAGGGTGAAGCCTCGACTTCCTCTTTTCCTCTCGTCTTTTTGTTTCCAAGTTTCGAAGCCCTCCTCACCTGGAAAGAGGCCTTACCTTGATACCGCTGTACCCCAGCCTTTCTCCCAGTCCCCCCGCCACCAGCACAAATGCAGCGTCGTTTGCTTGCCGCACCCCCTCCGCTTCATATCGAGAAAAGGCGGTGTTGCCATAGGTCAGAACTTCCCCGCTAGGAACCTGCCAAGCATTTGGACAAGGTTCGATCTTCCTTCTCTCGGCTACAGACCTGCCCTAGCACTGGAAAATCAAGGCTTTTATTGCGGAAAGCTGCTTCTATTTTATATGAGGAGTTGACCGGAAGACTGATGCTGACATCCGTATACTCGTTCTGTGATTCTCATTTGATTGATACTGTGCGGACAAGTGGGCTGTGAGAGGGCCAACTGATACTAAGCTGTTTGAAGAAAAGACTGCTCGTTGGTCAGGCCACCTTCAAAGCTGACAGAAAATCCTCTGAGGATTGAGAAAGCGTTTTGTACACGTCTTCCTCTTCGAATGGTTCTTCAATCTCGGTTTTCCATACAACCTGGCTCGCAGCCAGTATCTAGATACCGGCTGCAACGAGTGCCACCAGACCAGATCACAAATAAAAATAAATCAAGCTGTTCCTCAGGATTGCCTCTCATCAAGCGACGAGCACACATAGAGTCTCAAGAATAAGAATGTTAAGGCTTTCCATCTGCAGCCACTTACAGATGGGGTCCAACCATCAAACGGGTTCACCCCGTCTCTCGACTCTTGCAGCAGCTTGCGTGCATTGCTGATGTAAGCCCTGAGGCCCCCTGGATAGCTGGCGTCCAGCTTCTGGACCTGCACCGTGTTTTCGGAGGTGAATGTGAGCAATTGGGAATCTTGAGCAAGCCTTTACACAAGCACTGGATTGACAGTGGTTGTTCTCATCGGAAAATGGTGAGAGTACTGAGTTCTGAGATGTGAACTGATGTACAGGCGCACGAATGAGACTTCTCTTGCTGTTAGGGGAGTCTTGTGACTCAATAGTTATGATGGTGCAATGATCCAATTGTTCAGTACAAACAAGTCAAACAAAGTTGGAAGTTTCACGAACACCACCCTTTTCAGGTTACAGTTGGCCAGACATACTTTAATGATAATTGCATACTTTTGTCTTCACTTCCATAAGAAGAGTGTCTGATGAACCTACTGCCCTACAATGAAGTCAACAGGCAGAGAGATCAACCATGCTTCTCTTAATATTGTTGACTTGCCACCCAAAGCCTGCCCTTCTTTCAATCTCATCATATCACATTTTGATCCAGGCTTCTGATCTACAGTATGTCTAAGTGAGGAAATACCGACCTGCTTGAAGAATCGATGCTTGTCAGCATCTGCATTGAGGGGTGGAGGCCAATTTTCAAACAAGTGCCCCTGTCCTTCTGAGAGCAGGATGCGGGCAAGCTCAGCCTGCAGTGTAGAGACGTGACCATAAGGAGGGGTTGACCTGGCTAAATTGCTTGACTGTAGAGACACTCGCACCACCAATCGAATACATGTGAACTGCATTGAACTGCGTCAGATACCAGTATAAGATCAGCTGACGGCCACACCACCCTTTGATCAATGATGTTGAGAGTGGAAGTATTGCTGGTGATTGGTGATTTGAAACAAGGTGAAAGGAAAGGTTTAGCCCTTCTGACACACACGATGATGCACTCAATATAACAATGATGAACATATGCAGAGGAAATGCACACAATGCTCTTTGAGTGATCAAGATACTGAAGCCATTGATCTGATCAAGAAAGAGAAGGAAGAGAGCAGCTGTGGAACATGGTAACATCACAATGTTTGTTGCACTGCAATTTTGTACAGTGCAACTAGCCCCCTTGCAATTTTGTTTGCAAATAAGATGACTAACCTCCCAGTCCGCCAGGATCCCGAGGTTTGCCCTCAGGGCTGGAGTTGACAGATCATCACCTCGAGCGGGCTGGTCAGTTCTAAGGACCGCTGGTGCAGCCATCATACAACACGCCCAGCCAAGAGCCAGTGCCAGTGCCAGATACCCGCTTAGCAGTCCCGCCAACGTGACAGCAACGAGCTCAATTCCTCGTAGTGAGCCACATTGGCGCCACGACGTGCCCAACAGCTCTGTATCAGCTCATAAATCTCCAGCACTAGCAGCAGGCCCCCCCTCCCAGCGCAGATATTTCTCGATTTCATGAAGGGTAAGCGCCATGAAGGGTAACAGCAACACCAAACTAAAAACCTAAACCTATGGTTTACACGCTCCGCACCCGTACCCACCCTAACCCCCTAACCAACCCCACCCGTCCCAGTTACCCTTCATGGCTCTTACCCTTCATGAATTAGATCGAAATCCAGCGCAGAACCCATGACCTGAAAGCAACTGTAACTAGACAGAGCACTTCGTGTCGTCATGTAATACCGTAGAATTCTTGCGACTTCAAAGGGTACTTCAAGCCGTCGATTGAGCGGTCGGTCGAGGGATCGGACGACGCTAGACAAAAGGCGGCGGGACCACTGGCCGCCTCCAGGGCGTATCCGCTTCCGTTCAGGTGATGTCAGGAACAAGATCGGAACGGAATCTCATGACGTCCGAGCGCCAAACGAGCTGCGAAGCCGAGGCGAAGCCGTCTCCTCGGTTGAAATCAAAGAGTCTAAAGTTCCTGACTTCTTTTCGATTTCAGGCTGTTGTAAGAAACGGACTGGAGTCAAGCGTTGGAGGTCGAGCGTTGGAGCGTCTCTCAAAGAAGCCAGTGAAAGAGTGAACCTCATCACAGCCCCAATATCAGTGACAGCACTAGCTGCCCGCGCTCCAAGTCGAGGCCAGGTCAGGTCGATAGGCAGGGGGACGTCGACAGGTCCTCAGAGAATCCCAATTAGCCGCCACTACAGCACTGGAACAAGTGCAAGGCATAATACAGCCTGCTGAGACGACAGGTGCAGTACGTTCTTTTCAAGGTATTTGCTAGGATTCTCATGCAGGCGCCTCTAGACTGATCGGGGACTGATCTTAGGCTCAGGGAAAGGTCAAGTTTTAGCTGTTACTTAGTAGACGGTTCACCTTTCGAAATATTTGATTCTGTGAACGATCGATCACGATGTGTCAGCTGCTTGTATTGTAGTCATGCAAGCCTCTCGTAGTAATATTGATCAGTGATCGGAATCCCGTCACACAAAGTGAACCCGTGGGCCTCTAACCACATCTTTCGTTTGACTGGCAGCCACAGAAGGCGTCATAAGACGCATAAATAGACTGAGAAATCAAACATTGACTTTGATCAATGTTGTCGCTCCACTTTCGCTCTTTGCTATGGAGGGCGAGAAGTACTGCTCTGTTTCTGTGACATGTTGAATACAGGAATCGCTGAGCGGTCTGGCCGGCGAGTTGAAGTTGGAACTCAGATGCTTTTCGTTTGCCCCCCTTGCAGGAAAGCTTTCCTGAACCCGAAGCCGCACATACTTGCAATCCGTCTGAACAGCCGGAGAAGAATAAAACAGAAGAATGATTGTATAAGTCAAGGCAGTCTCTCCATGATTGACTCTCGTTTATCGGGCGAATCAGAGCCGCCGTTGCTGATTACCTTCCAATACTATTGGGGGCAACCAGTGATTCAAAATATAGTTAATGACGACGGAAAGATGTCAGGACGCAGCGTTGCGACAAAAGGCTCGTACGTTGCCATGGCAAACACATCTTGAAGTAATTCACATTTTCTCAATGCAAGCAGTCTCGAATATCGTGGACAGCGGAACCTAAGCCAAGCACGTACTCAGAACTTAAGAGCTGCTTGAAAAGCATCTGATGACACTGGGAGGTTATTAGAGCAGGAAAAGTCGTCAAGCAGCGTCATAGTCCTCAGTACTTCACTTTGAAATCAAAAGCAGGTATTTATCTGGCCAGCTAATTACAACTTAAAGTGTACCATCGTTTGTTGACCGTCAATTATATCGCAGTAATATTTTGGGACTACTACAGCTTCTCGTTGCGTACAACTTTCAAAAACTTTCTTCGATCGGAATCCTGAACAAGCTGAAGATATCGTATAGCAGCTCTCCAGATATCGTAAATGCACTTAAGAACATAAATAACGTGCGCTAATCTCGTCCAGATAGTCGTTACACAAATCTGGCGACCTGCAATTTGGAGTAGTACGAAAAGAGTCAGTCCAATCGAAAGCCCCTGCAAAGATGTCAGAAACGTTTTCAAAGGTGCGTTTGAGATCATAATACATTTATGTGTCCTTCAATTTGTGCATCAAATCTATTGCCAGCCTCCGGCGCATGACTCTTTTCTGATACCATATGTAGGGGCCTTCGGACGCAAAAAAGTTAGATGTGTCTGCAAGGCTTACGCTCCCTTAGGCGTCTTCTAAACGTGTCAAAGCCGCCTATACCCAGTTTCTTTTCTCACTCTTCATTCCTCTGAAATGAGATCGTCGGTCGCTTGGCAGGTCATCAGTTTGAACAAAACCACACAGGCTGCAGACTAGACGGCTACATTCACCACTCTTGTCTGGATACCATTCCAGCAAGCAATGGGCACGTCTTACCTCTCGGCCGTCAGCCTACCCTTGCTCCTAGAAACTCCACCAGCGCTCTCCGCTTCTCAGCGCCTGTCCCTGTCAGCGGCAGCCTATAGAACGTCAGCAAGGCGTCAATTGTGTTCTCATCCATCAGCCAGGCAGACTCAATCCCTGTTCCGGGCACTTGCGGACGCTCCCCTCCTCCCGTCTGAGCAGGCTGAGACTCTCTTGCGGACGCTTTCTCCGGGCCCCTTTCGGACCCTTCCCCCGAGCTGTTCTCCCTGAGCTCTCTCCTCACCAGATCTTCGTGAGATTGGAACAAAGTCTTCAGCTCCTTAAGTCGCCGCTCCAGTTCGGCAGCTTCTCCTGGAGTAAGCTCGCCCGTTGGAGCAGAATTTGGCAAGTGTGAATTCTGGGGAGGCTCAAGAGTCTCCTGAATTTGAGCGACCTCTTCCGCGGTGAGCCCACTCCTTTGAGCGCCCAAAGGAGCTGAAGGAGCGGTCTGCCAAGCAAAGTTCGCAGCAGGGCGCTCCTCCGTATCCACAGCATTGGGGCTGCTTGGCAAGACCATGGCTGATGTTTACTCGTCTGCAAACAGAGGTAAGAATTGGAGGATTGATTCACCACAACTGATTCGACGAATGCGCCCAAGTGCGCCTTCTGTGCATGATACGCGTACGCACCGCGCGACGGCCGTCTCGTAGCGGCCGCGCGTGTTCGGGAACTTCGGGGCGCGCAGGGTTTATACCCTTTGAAACCCGTTGTTGACGTCACCCCATTAAGGCTCCAGGCGTTGATGACGTATGCTTGCCACTTGGCTGCATTGCATTGAATGCTGGCCGGCGGCGGAAAGTTGAAAGGCTCAGCTTCTGCACTACCTAGCTGTCCACAGTGTGCACAGCCCTGGAAAGAAGCAGAAATTTGCACTGAATGAGGTGGCGCTCGGCATCAGCTGCGCAGAACCATCCTGCTGAGCTCCGTTCAGGCTTTTTATCCAAGGAAAAATGCTCAGCATTCGCTGCTGTGCCGAGCACATTGTTTTGAATCTCCAAAGTCACTGAAGAAGCCTTATATCCAAGACTTCGCAATCCATTGAGCCCGCCTCCATCGTCCTTCATTGGGTTTTGTCTTAGCGATATTGCCGCTCAACAGGAACCATGGGTTGGCCACCATCCCCTTGGCATTTGCTCTCGCTATTAGGTTTCTTGCTTGTGGTGGGGCTCCCAGCGTGTGTTTCTCAGCTGCCGTCCATCCTTCCAGATCCCCTGGGAGCGCTCCCAGTGGCCACGTGTCAGGCCAACAGCAATGCAACCGCTGCATTACAACCCATAAGAACTCCTGTCCAACTAGGCGTGGACAACGCGGTCACCCTCGATGTTTCCAACGTTCCCAATGTGAGGAAGCGTCTTCCGCCAATGGTGGAAAGGCGTTTGCTTATCATCAAGCAGAGCAGATTCTATCTGACGTGTGCAGATACACTTTTTAAGCGCTCTACTAATTCAAGGCTAGTAAGGCTTAGGAATGCCTACGGATGCTCAGGGACAGACTTTGCACCTATTTCTACTAGATCCAAAAGTGACCTGAACTGGTGAAGCCCTATCAACAGGCCTTCTCCTCTTACCCTTTTGAGCAATCACATCTGCACTTCTGTGAAAGTGACAATGAAGCAGCTCAGTTTGTCTGTTTAAGCTGACTTCTGAACAGCGGAGTACTGGTGGTACATCAAAGCGAGCCTTAATACCATAAAGATTTGCTGTGTGCTGATATGCTCCCAAACCTCAAGGAGAATAGAAGCTATTCGCAGGATTGGATGCAAGTGGAAGATATTTGCTTGTATGAATGTAGCTTCGTTGCAAGGAATATTCAAAAAAGCGCACACCAGGAATCTAGCAAGCCCTTAAGAATTTGATGGCCACAAGCGTCTCTGCCTCAGCAGGCCAGGAGTTCATGACGATAATATGCAAATGATTGAACAAATACCGGAGATGCAACTGCAAAGATCTCAGAAATGGACTTCCATAGCAGCGTTATATAGTTATTCACGTTCTTGTATCGCAGTGCTAAGTTCTTCAAGTCGCTTGTTAACTCAATGCGGGGCCACTTCTCAATCATGTCACTCACTTCCATAGTGTCCAAAGACGGCATGCCACAGTCTTTCTCCGGTCTCTCAACTAACACTCAGATACTGAAGCCTGCTGTGGAGACTCCTCATTTAAAGCTACAACTTGAGCAACAAGCCTTTGTTTTCCTGCAGGTAGGTTATGTGTTCCTGGCAACCAACGTCACGGTCAGTCCACTCCAGTCTTCTCCAAACAAGACCCGAGGCAGCATCTTCATTCCGGAAGAGGGGGTCGATCCGGTTGCTTACGCGCCCTACGCGCGAGCGCTCGCGCTTCAAGGCTACTTTGCAATCATTCTGAACGACAGGTATGGTTGAGATCCGCCCTTGATTGTATCCGTTTTCGATTTTGCGACACTTTTGGCTGACAGACTTAAAAAAGGTGCCCCCAGTATCATCTCTTGGTGAACAATCCCATGTTGATCCATCAACGTTCCAAGAACACTTTTTTGGCCCAGTCGTTTTTAGACACTGCCTGTGATCGAGGGACACTGTTCCAATCAACACGTTCACATGTATCGTAAGCTGGGGTTCACCCGTTTGCTGTCCCATTAGCTTCTCACCACTCACTCAATCTCTGTCCGCGTAATGCGGCACTTGCATTGCGTCTCTTTCTGAAATTGCTCCCGTTATGAAATTGAACCTCCTGATCCCTACACAAGTCCAGTGCCCACTGCAAACACTTTCGCAATGCTCTTTCTTGCCTGGGCCGTCTCGAGAGTACCCCTCTGTTGCAAAGCTCTTCCTCATCGTCAAGGATCCGAAAAAGAGACGCAATAGATTCCCTGCTCGCCTGTACTGTACACCGAAGGTCGTTTACCAACTTCTGGCATCAGCTGACCCACAGACCCGATCTTCATAAAGTTTCACCACTGTTTTATATATCAAGGTGGCCAGCAAGAGCTCATTGGACTTCGAATGGTCTCGCGGTGGCTCCTATTATATCAGAGTCCACCTCTCGTTTAGCCTCGCTTTTACCAAGCTTCTCGTCGATTCCCGTTTTCATTAAGCTCTCTTTCACTTCCAACGTCACCTTGCGCAGAGCCGTTTGGCGTCATGCCAACTCAAACCGTCCTTGTTTCCGTAGCCATTTACCCTGAGAAACCTGCTACGAAGCTTCTTGTAACATCGATTAACCTGCTAAAGAACATTTTCATCTAATAAACCTGCTAATTAACCCCCTCATCCTTCCGTTAACTTCTTCCAGGACTGTCGATGCAGTCGTCGCTGCCATGGAGTTGCGTTCCGACGTGGAATACTGGGTCCTTGGAGGCCACGGGAAAGGGGGCACTTTGGCAGCCAGACTGGCAAGTCTCTGGGTGCCCAAAGTCAAGGGCCTGGTCCTTTTCGCTGCCGCGCTGCCAGGCAAGTCTTTCCGCGATGCCTGTCACTTTTTAATTCCGAAGGGATGCGTGAAATCTGAGAGAAGATTCAGCGACCGAAAACAAACATTCAAAATGTCAGATCCACTCAGTTTGCGAGCTCCGCTTATGTGTTCAGCTCAAAGCCAGTCCCACTCCCGAGTCACTCGCATCTGCAAACGCGAGCTCGAGAATGCACTCCCCTCGGAATCGTCTTGGAAGAGGCGAGGGTGCCTAAAAGCAATTCGCGAACGAGACTCGCTCCCGCTGGAGAGGGAACGCTTTGCCCTCCTGACTCGTTTGCTGTGTCGCTTGCAAAGTACCTTCGCTGCATCAACATACTAGATGAAACGAAACCCTTCTTCCTCAATTCCGTCCAATCGCTGCGTACTTGGTATGTACTTGGAGCTTCGCAGGCAGGACACTGCTGCAATTCGATTCCTTTGCAAACCTGCATCTGCTTGAAGCATTTACAAATCAGCATAGTAAAGGACGGCTCAATCCACTTCATTCCCGTTCCCCGTAGCTGTTCCCCACGTCGCTGTTTCTAGCACGCTTCTATGCGGCCTGCCTTACTTCACGGACTCCTTTGTATTCTTCGCTGCGGCAAGCCGTTCCACAACGCACATCAACCTTGAACAAGAGTCGAGTACGCAGCTTTTTTGGGGTCGGAGCATCGCTTCCGGTCGATGTTCTGCCACCAACGCGTGCGGTCAGCTAAATGACATCGTTCCGTTGGTCAACATCTTTATTCCGCCGGACTGCGTCCGTTCCGTCACCGGCTGAGCGACCTGAACCCGAACTCCAAATCTCAATTTATCTTTTCGCGCAGCGTCCCTTGATCTGTCCGCCGTCAACATCTTCGTCACCCACGCGTACGGGTCCGCCGATGTCATCGTTCCGCCGGAATCCGTCCGCTCGGACGCCGCCCGGCTGCCGCCGGACGCCTGGCTGGTGCCCTTCAACCTGGGCCACTACGATTTCGCGTACGGACAGTGCGGCAGAAACGCACTGAATGGAACGGAAGGCTCGGGGCTGACACAAGGAACCGCCACGACAATCACGCAGCTCTTTACGGCTCCCGTCGGGTGAGCTTCTTCCGACCAAGCCCGGCAGGCACTTTAGCCGGTGTCTATTGGGGAAGGATAAGCATTGCTTTTGGGCAGGCGTAGCAGCCGGGAAAGGAAAGAGTGAAACGAAACTTATCAGAGGGATAGAAGTTACTGGACGTGATCTGCAGGAATACACCGATGCGTTTCAAACCCGTGTGTCGAAGACTAATGTACGAGTCGTGACAGAGTTATTTGCAATCTAACGACGACAGAATTCAGCATCGTCAACTGCAATAGGCAGAAAGGGATCGGTTTCTTTGACTTCGTTCTGCTCCGTCAACCAGCGGAATCGAAAATCGCAGAACAGCGATGCCATTTGTCCCTATCGGAGTGAGAACTAGGCCGAGGAGGAAGAACCAAAACGCTGTAAGCAAGTCAAACGGCCTCTGCAGCGCAAGTGCTTAAATCGGGATTCTCGAACAAAGATTCACTACTCTGAGCCGTTGTTCATCCCAGTCGTGTAGGACCTATGAATTTCTTTTCAGGTTGGCCCAGTGGTTCGAGGCGACGCCTCGTGCACTTTCCTTCGGCAACAACTCGCTCCTAACCCCGGGGCTCAACACGTCCAAACCCTACCCGGTTAACTCAACCGGGACGGTCACGTTTCAATCACTTCCTATTCCGGGCACGCTACCCCAGCGGTATTGGTTCGTCTTTTCGCCGCCAGCTAGCAGCACAACCGGGGGCCTGATATACTATCCGGGTAAGTCATGTTCGCCGACAATTTTGTGACGGTCAGGTCAAGTGAAGATGCTACTAGTAACTCTTGCTTGCCCGCGTTTGTTGTGCGAATGGGTATAATTAGCATGTGTTGGTTGTTCGAATTTCACGCTTGGCATAAGATGCGCAACCCTCGCTTCCTAGACAGGCAAGGTGTCACATCCAAAGCACTCCTGGTTAGAGGGCTCCGCGCTTTCTTCGACCATCTTTTCTTGAAAAGAAGGGCTGTTTAAGCACTAGTACTGGGTCTGGAAAACGACGGGAATTTTTATACTACGTGCGCCTCGTCAAGCAATGAGCACATCTGCTCAACAGCCAGACCTTCCTGTGACGGACAGTCTTCCTTAATAGAAGACTTTCGGACAGGGCTTTCCAGCAGGCTTTGACTACCTCATTCTAGACAGTAGTCGACCAAGCAGAGCCAGATGAGCAACGGGAATTCACTATCAGCGATCCTTCTCGCGACAGGAGCTGCCGTCGATAGCCGGGCTTACTTCCCCATCGCGTTTGACATTGCCGCTCGCGGCTGGCTGGTCGTGGTTGTGCAACAAACCGCGCGCGCCAGCCCTTTCTTTCCAAATGACGCAAGCACGGTCCTCGCCTCCAACGACACAGCGTTCGCCCACGTGTCAAACTCCAAGTGGGCGATCGGCGGGCACTCGGCCGGGGGCTCAGGCGCATCTGCGTTCGCGTTAGCAAACCCTGACAGGGTTATCGCGTTGGTGTTGCATTCGAGCCGGTTGACCGCGAATGCGTCCTCGTCTGGACTGCCGATCGTTAACGTTATCGGAACGATTTGACGGGGTGGCTGCGCCAGGAGGTCCCCCTGAATACGCGCCTACCTTAACGGTAAAGATAGAGGGCGGTAACCATTACCAGATAGGTGATTATGGATACCAGTATCCGGACAACGTGGCGGTGATAAGTCAAGAAGAGCAGCAAGCGGAGTTTGCCCAAGTGACAGTGGACTTCTTAAACGGCCCGTTGGCCAGGACACGGGTTTAGAAAGTCTCTTGCAGATGGCGCGCGCGTTGCACACTTTCTAGGCTTTTATTCGTTGTCGAGTCGAGATGGAGGGCGTACAGCTCCTTTGCAGAATCTTTCGTTGACCACTGAGAGATCTTGTCAAGCGTGACGGACTTCGTTGTAGATAATCTGGGACCATTCCGATCCAATTGAGTCCATTTTCTGCCCAGCTTCAATGTACTAAAGGGTCCACTGATGATCCTTTGCAAGCATGCAGTCTCAAGGAGACGATATCCGAGACGTAGTGTCTTCACAAAATGGTCGAACATGCATACTTAAACCGGACATGCATACTTGGAATGACGAAGTGAGGCACTGTGTGAGTACGCGTCTTCGTGCAGCTCTTAGTCATAGAGCCTTAATCGGAAGGAACGGACGGAAGCAACTAATATTGATGTATTGAAGCCCTCACTCGATCATGCTTGGGGACTCGTCCTTCCAAAGAAGCACCAATAGAGCGGCTTGTGTATCAGATGACTAAAGAACAATATCCTGATCGAAGTCTACAATTCTTGCTGCCAATGCGACGTTCCTTGAATTGAAAGCAAATGCCGCGCGGCGCGCCATCAAATCAGGCCCGAGGACACGAGTAGACACGGCATGGACGGTTCTGTCGTCCGGATTCTGATGATCCGAGTCCCCCGGCTTGGCCGGGCGACAGGCGCGACCGACGCGCGCGGCTTTTTGACACGGCCGCCCGTGCCAGTCAGCCGGGTTTGCTGTCAAACTACCTACCTGGGTATTACGTAGCTATGATGACTGACCAATTAGAAACCAGTCTGCCCGCGTATAATAACACCTGCCCAGCATATGCCCCCTGGCCACACTTCCCACATGGTCCACGTGGCTCGTCGCGTTCGTACTGTGCTCACTGCTGGCTACCTGGCTCTGCCGCTGATACCGTGCGGCGTGTACCTACCGGTGCATAGCAGACTGCACTACATAGGTCAGCCTGCGCCATGGAAAGTGGAAGCTATCATCCCAGCGCTGGATTGAAGATTCTGAAGTGCCCGCTTTGAGTTTGAAAGATTCAGCGTTTGTTCAGGACCTCACACGAGCTGCAAGACCAAGACCCTAGTCGTAAAACTGCTGCGGCTCACTCGCTAGGCAGATATTTCAAGCGTTTTTCAGATTAGCGAAAGCCACATTATCCAACAGACTCTATCAGACTCCAAGGCACATCAACTTGTGTCATCCGGTTGCACCGGCTCTTTCTGACAGAAAGTTACCGAACCACCTCGCACTCCTAGTCAGATGAAGCTTGTCATGTGCTGGGTAGCAGCGACATTGTTTCTGGTACAGTCAATGACGTGTCGCGCTCTGAGCGAACCAGATGCAGCCAGCAGGTGGCTCTCAAGAGGACGTCCGAGGGTGCTAGTCTCCGCAGGTGAGCCTTCCTCTCTGAGGATCTCTGGCTACTTTCATCTGCTCTGGTGCAATATATCTGTTCATCGCTCATGATATGAGATCAGAATGCCCTTACCTTTGTTACAAGTCCGGCTCTGCATTCAGTGCCATCCGCCCTCATCTTGCTTGATCATTTTGCGCATTAGTCTACTCTAATGCGCCACTAAGAATCCAGTCTGACCTTTGTAGGTCCAGAAAGCACAAATAAGGATTGCAGCTTTCTTTTCAGCTTTCCTTTCCATAGATATTCGGGGGAGTCTGAGAAGAGAGTTGGAGGACCTTCTTTGTGGATGACGGATCATCAGCATCTCAGAAAGCTCTTTAAAAGGGGTTCTAAGGAAGTCAGCAGAAGCCCAAAGAGCACCCCGGTGTTTTGACTGATAATCTTTTCTTTGCACGATAAACTGGTTCCAGATTTATTGTGCGTCGCAACGTTGTTGCATCATCAGGTTGACAGCTGTCCCCTTGTTCTGCTGCAGATGCTAATGGCACTAGTGCTCTCTGCAACCCCCCTTGCTTGAATGGGGGAGTTGGGGCGGTGGGCACATTTCTGATCTTTTTTACCAGAGCGTTCTGCCTTTCAAATCAAGTAGGACAGATAAGGCAGCCACGCATAGCCACTAGCATGGCCTGAATTAACTACATACTTATCAGAACCCGTGGAAGGGAAACGTGTCAACAAGTCAAGCCTACGTGTCAACAAGTCAAGCCTACGTGTCAACAAGTCAAGCTTTCTTTGTTGACCTCAAATTCAGATCAGGAGATGTCCTTGCAAGGGGCCTCCTCAAAAACCAGATGACAAAGAATCTCATTTCCTCAAATTTGCATTCTTTGTTCAAAGGATGACTGGTCGGTGTCCACAAAAGGAGGCATGCTACTGAATCACTGGTTGGAATGTTTCTAGGCTGGGGTTGCAGTGTCTCTGAAACATCAAACGTTGAAGGCCAGGATAAGTTCAATCATACAGTCGATTGGCGACAGGATTGTCCATTAAGCAGATTCAAAGGACAAAGAAGCTTACTTAAAGTTCCTAGGCTACTTAGAGCAGTTCCTTGATGCAGGGGCACATGGGCTATGCTCGTGTGCTCTTTCCCTTAACTTACGACTTGCACATCAGCAGTCTGATATTTTGCTGAAGATCTCCTATGTGACCTCTTTTGTCAGATCAGGGTGATTCGAGATTTACCAAGGGAAAAACATTCTTCGCTTCTATTGACAGTTGATTGCAAATGGAACCTGCACTTGCACGTGCCCCGCACCTGACATCAATGCGGTAGGGAGCTCGTTCTACACGTAAGCGCTGTCACTCCTTTCAATCTGTTGTGTGTGTTTATGAGTAGGCGCTGTTGCTGAGCTCTCGTCCTGACGTCTGATCTCATATTGTGAACGGCATGAGTATGCTCTTTTTACTTGACACGTACGTGAGGTCTAACGAGATAAGGTGCGGGGTGATATTAGTTGATCTTTGAATTCTGATTATTCTATCTGCCAAACCGAAAATTAGGTAAACTTAGGAAATTTGACGATACCCTTACTGGATCTCATCGAGCTGGGGGGCGATCCGGTGAGCGAAAATTTCACCCCAATTGATAGCCGTGTTTTCGTAAGTTGGAACGTGGTAATTTTCTGTTCAATTGAAGCCAAGCCGAACAAAAAGAAAAAGGGGCGAATGCTGATTATTGCGCGGATCCCCAGTTAGCGGCCTTCAGTGCAGAAATTATGGCGACTCTATGCATCGGCTTTCACTGACCTGCAACAAGGCAGCGCTGTTTCAAATTGCTGCAACAGAGTCACTGAGGAGTCATTGAGTACGAGAATTGTGAAAGTGTATGGAAACAATGCAGATAGTGTCCGATTGATGGATCGTTTAAGAAGTTGTGATACTGTAACCAGAAGACAAAGCTGAGCGTGTCAGGTCGAGGAGTATCGTTGACGAAGATTGTGCAAGCATAAGAATGCAACGAACGGTGATCGTCTCCGCTGCCATCATGGCAGCGCTTGCCGGTGCAATAAGAAGGCAGTTCTGCGCCATGCCACCAAGACACGTGCCCTGCCTTGCCAGACTTCAATCGTCTCTACCGTACTCCTTTTCAACGTTTGATACGAAACTGAACATGTTAGCACATCGGTCACGTTATCAAAGATGATCAGAAAGAGACCTCTGCTGACTGGTTTGCTCTCCGACACCCAGTGGCCTTCAGTGCGAAACGCCGGCGGTTTTGTGCGACTCGACGGGCTATTACTGCGCCAATGGGGGCCAGTGCCCTGCCACGTGGCAGCCGGGAGGGGCCTGCACGTGCCCGGACCCCTTCTACGGACCGCAGTGCCAATTCGTCGGAGTGCAGTGCGGCACTGTCTCGTGCCAAAACGGTGGGAGGTAAGTATCGCTCTCTTCTTTTCTTTCCGCCAAAATGCACAATTTACAACCTCGTGTTATCGACTTTCCAACGAGGGCATGTATATGTTGTTGATAGGTCCTGTGCCAGAACGCTGGGAGGTAATGATCGCTCTTCAGTGACCTTGGAATCTGTCTTATCGACTCCTTTGCAATAGGCGCATTACTAAAACGCTTTTCAGGCCGTAGGACCCGCACGACGCGGCTCAATCTTGCACGCCAAAAGCGCTGGTAAATAAGGCGTAGGAAAGGGCGCTGCTTTTGCTTTAGTGCCCTCACATTCCCTTCCAAGACGCCTCACTGCAAGTAACTCAGCTCATCATCGTATTGTAGAGCTCAGCAGCGCAGGCCGCCCGAATACAGTGCGGCTCCGTTTCGTCTTAGAATTTCGCTAAATTGCGGGCTTAATGTCGAGGTGGGTCTCCCGTCCTCTGAGCGTCACTGTCATTTGCCATGCAGTAGGCAGCATAGAAGGTCGTCTAGATGGTCAGCTACAGGGGAGGAATCAGGCACGAGCGAGGCCTTCAACGTATCTCGTGCACAACGAGCGGAAGATGCGCTCGTCCTGCGACTTGTTTTGAGAATGGATTCCAACGCTCTAAAAGGCCCCGTCACTGCCTTTTCTTCTGACGGGTACCTATGTTCACTGAAAAAGGCCCTATCCTTACCAAGTCCTGCCCGCCTTCACGGGGCCATGCATCTTGTACGAAACTCGCAGGTGCGGTGCCGCTCTGGACATCGAGTCGCTGACGTGCGGTTGCGAATGGTCATCAACTTTTCAACATTTCTGCAGATGCGTATTGCCATCGTACGTGTTTGCGACGAGTGCACTAAATACCAAACGTTTTGAATATAAATCTCTCCTGGCCTGACGCCCTCTTCCTTGCGAGATAAGCGCGCGCTTCAATGTTTCACCTGCTACTGCAGATGCGGCGCTGACGTCAACAATCAGCCGACGTGCGTGTGCCTCGCTGGCTATACCGGTTCCGACTGCTCCGAGTTCAACGTCACTTCGTACTTTTCCGCCGTCCGCAGCAACTACAACGGAACCGGACCCATGTACAGGCGTCATCGTCACCATACGCACGTGAGAGAATGAAGTCTGCAAGTATCCTTAATTGCGAATAGCCTTAGTTCGCGTGTATCCTTTGTTTTCGAGAATCCTTTGTCTGCGTGTATCCTTTGTTTGCAAGCAATTAGTTTGCGCGTATTCATTTGCGCGTCTCCTTGGTTTGCAAGTATTGTTGGTATGCGGTTCCTCTTCGTTCGCAGGCAACCAGCGAAACAGCTCAAACGAAAGAGCAGTGTCCTTCCGTTCTTTTACCCTCTATTCAACGTTAGCTCGTGTTCCGGATCGCCTGCGATTCCGCTGCACCTTAGACGGGAGCGGGCAGACTCACGGAAACGGATCCTCAGCTGACGAGCTTCGACTCTGAAGGGGGCGGTCTTCCTTTCACATCCCTGCTCATTCAAAATCCGGCTCAAGAATATACTGGCCGCTCTTATTACCAACCTTGTGGGCAAGGGAATGATTTAAAGATCGACCAAACCCTAAAATGATCATCTTGCGAACCAGACCTCCGCAGTGTAGGACCTGCAGGAGCAGTGTGTGTCGAGTTACGGGTCCGTCGAAATAGGTCACGCCTGGGAGACAAGTGGGATCGTTGTGGGGTTTAGGGAGGGTATGGCCGTGCGGAGCATGTTATCACTGGGTTTAGGCCTTTACGTTGTCCGAGCCCAAACTATCAAGACAACGAGCCCGAACTATCATGATTCTTTTGTTTGAGTGTCTTTGTTCCCCGTTTTTAAGCGTTCCTGCCTCCTTTTCCGTTCTCAAGGCTGCTTTTGCTCCATCTTGTTTTTGAATTTCCAAGCCATGGTTCGAAGATCTTAAAACCAGGACAAAATATTATGCAGTGGTACTACATCTTCATCGGCGTTGTCGGAGGCTGCGCGCTGTGCTGCGTCCTGTTCGTTGCCACGTGTCTCATCTTGCGGCGGCGGGCGGCCGCGCGCGTGCCCAAGTCGATGAAGCGCGAGTCGCTTGCAAATCAAGACACCGCAGTACAGGCAAGCTTTTCCGCTGTCCTCCTTTTCGTTCCGTGGTCCAGCGTTCATTTATTTTTGGGGTGAAGTATGATACCCTTGAGTTATAGCACTGGGATGGGTGAGGTCAATTATGGTGTTTTTGGCGATGGGCACGGGTGCGCCGGAGCGGGGGAAGTTTGGGTTATCTTACTGGTGTCGGCTTCGTTGTTGTAATATGATAACCAAATTAGACAACTATCTACCTTTCCGTCTTGCTCTCGCCCAAGGTGCCATTTCGTCCACAGTCCCTTTTGCGACTCTGCCGTGGTCAGGCGTCTGATTAGGTGGCCGCCGTTTGAGTCAACAAGTGCCTGACCGGTGCCCTAACCAGTGCCCAAACACCCACTACAGTAGGAAACAGTTGCTCGCGCACCTGGGCAGCGCTCCCGCTTTCTCTCACTGTCTCCTCGTTCTAGTTCGTCTTTTCAATCGCCTTTTGTGGCGACATGCGCACGGCGAAAACGCGACTGGCAGTGCATACCCAATTCGAAGAGTAAGCCTCCAACGCCAGAAGATCGTCGTCGAGGCGCGTTCATATTTTCCCCGCTTCTTCAGATTCGCTGCTTCTCGAGGATGCTATTCTTTCCCTGCGTGTCGTTCCTTTCCCCTCGTTTAGGTATCGTCCGGAGGAGGGCTGCTATTGGCAAATGACCCAATGAAGTCAAGTGGGCTCGCAAGCAAGACACTGCTTACCAATACAAGTCTTTGTTCTGTTGCGTTACTGCTCCTCTGCTTCCTTGTTTCTTCCCTTCTTCCGCTGTGCGCTTCTCTTCTTTTCATTCCTCTGTCAGAAGGTAATTTTGGACGGCAAACATTCAATCGACTCGGCAGAGTCCAATCATCCGCAAATCACAGCGGGGCAATCAAGCGTTGCCTTTTCTGATTTGTGCATACTTGGAATGGCCCTTGAAAGGCAAGCCTGAATACCGAACGGTGTGACCACGTTCGACGTCGAGATTTACCAAACGAGGGATCTTGTCGTGCTTCTTGTCTTGGACCTGTGGTTAAGATCAACCGAATTCGTTGCAAAGCGTCTCCCTGAGTCAAGCGTGTCCGGTGGCGGCCCAGCGAATCGTGGACTTCTAAGCAATCATTTCGGTCGGGCAGCAGTTACGTCTAAGACGACTGTTAGAGTCGAGCCGTCGATATGGGTGCGTTACAGTCATCGAGGGCGCAAACTCATTCCGACTCTCCATGTCCTTGCAGATGTCACCTCACCACTTCGCACCTGCAAACGGAGTCTGAAAGAACTGTGACCATATATTACCATCTCGATCGAAGTTGCACAAGTGAGCTATGCGCACAAAGACCTAGCTTCCTGTAAATTCTTGAGTCTTTGGGCTGCATTTGGTAATTTCTTGGAAATCCGTGCGGCTACTAGCTCCTTTGTCGGCGGATATATCGCTAGTAAGGGAGAAATTTCAAGGCATCAAAGATAGCGTATGATGACTTCTTGGTATAACTGGCATGACCGGTTTCAGATGCATATTGCAGTCAAGCAAACACTAAATGTGGCCCAAGTGGCACCATCCATGTACAGGCGCCTTGTGTGTAAAGAATATCAACCTGGACGGTACTTAGTCCGTGCTCAACGGCATGGACTCTTAACATCAGAACATGATCAGATCACAAGCCACTTTTGAAGGCGCTGAATTTCTGAATGACGAGCCTGTCGGACGGTGCATGTGAAAATAGTTATTCAGCGCCAAGCATGGGAATTCACATGGACTGCGATCCACATTATATGCACTCGACGGTGGCCATCATCAATGATTGGCATCGAAGTAGTATACAAGATGATGCAAGATATATCTGTACACAGAGGAATCATACATGCGTTGCGTCGCTGTTTACTTAGAGGTAGGCGATCATGTTCGCAAACGTTGCATAACACACGTTGTATCGGTACATCGATAGTCCAAGCTAGTGAGTCAACCGTCCAGAGGATCTCAAAGAGGCCGGACGGTTCGGCCTAATGTTCGTATATATCAACGGGAGGTACAACCAGATGTTAAATCAAACTTGAAACAAGGGGCATGGCAATCAGGTAAAGCTTGCGCTTTTATTGAGCTACTGATTTCAGATCCACATACGCGCATGGACCTCAACTTCGGATGATGGCAGCGCCCTCCTGGACTGTGACTATAACCTCAATTCAATTAGACGCGTCCTATAATCACCAGGCTCACAAGACGATATGTGCTTTTGTGATTTAAGCCACCGGTTTCTCCTAGAGCTTTGCGAAGTCGTCGGATGGTCCTGCAAACCCCTATCTCGACTGTCAGTCACTCGACCTAGGCAGCAAGCTGCTGCTTCCAGTACTCTTAGATTCTAAAACAGATTTCTATACACCCTACCACAGGACAGATCCCGGTGGCTGATCCCCCGAAGTTAGCCGTCTTTCCTGAAAAAGTACGTCAGAGCGGCTATCTCTTCTTGGTAGCTGCCAAAAGCTTGTCTCGTTCCTCGGTGACTCGCATTAGCTGCTGCTCGAGCTGTTCGATCAGCTTCGTTTGAAGCCCGTCCTTCCTGCAGGTATGAAGTAAGCGGCTGGTTCATTACATGATACATTCCGAGATCTCTTCAGCTTTTCCAATACTGCTCTGCTCTGCAAAACATTACGACTTTGCTAGCTCGCCACTCGCGCTTTTCTGTGCACAAGCGTTGCTCGCGAAATTGTAGCACCTTCCGCTTCATACGGCTGAACAGGGAACCAATACGCGGTGCTTGTCTTTACTGTCTTGATGGACAGCAAGGACAAACGGAAAGGGTTTACGGGCCGGGTTTCAAAGCTCGAGGTCTTCTGCAACAAAGATAGAACGTAAAAGAAGGTCCAAACTCATTCCCACAAAGTCGGTCTCCTAGAATCAATCTTTGAAATCCAAACATTGATATTCACAACCCACAACTTTCCATCCAACCCACATATCCAAAACGAATCCAACATGGATGTTGCAAAACGATTAAACCATATTCACATTGCAGCTCATAACTCACAACAAAACCATGATAACCACATCTGACCCTCAATCGCAGACCTCTTTCCTCTCCTTACTTGTTTAGGAACGTGAGGTACTGCTTGAGCCCCCGGTTTTCTTCCTCCAGTTGATCGGCCTTCTGCGCCTTGATCACTAGTTGAAGTTGCGTGACGTCATGAGACGGCGCCACGACAGGAGACACGACGGGAGGGCGCACAGGAGCAGGTGGTTTCGATTGCGGTTGCGGTTGAGGAGTCCTGCATTCGGGCACATTTTGTTAGTTGGAAGAACTGAATCTCTAAACCCATCTCTAATCCAATTCCATCCCCTCTCTAACCGATACAGCAGGAGATATGAAAGGGTGCGCGTTGGGGCTACCGGTTTCAATTGCGGCTGCGGTTGATAAGTCCTGCGTTCGGGCCCTTCTTCTTTGTTAGTTGGAGAACTGGATCTCTAACCCATCTTCAACCCGTCTCCATCTAATATCTGACCAATACAGCAGGAGGTATAAAAGGGTGCGCGTGTGGGGGCTGGCGGTTTTGATTGCGGCTGCGGTTGAGGAGTCCTGCATTCGGTCACTTCTTGTTACTTGGAACATGTGTCTTAGAAAGAAGTCCTGAAATCAATTGGTTAAAATAACCCTCTTACAAACCTCTTCGACAACTTCAGCAGAAGCGCGTCTGGTGCAGTTGAGGAGTCCTGCATTCGGGCGGATCTTAAGGGTCAGGAGGACTGATAATTCCAGACCCCTCTCTGACGGATCTTTAACCCACATCCATCCCAATCCTAACCCACTACCATCCCACCTCCAACCGGTCTCTTACCCAAAGGTTTAACCAGGTTGCTTTCTTCAAAAAATCCACATTACCCATCAGTAGACCCGTACTTGTGAAGGGAATCAGATAAGCGCTTCGACGGTGTCTGAACTTTAAGAGTCGGTGCTCAGAAGCAGCTGCATGGATAACTGCGACAGGTGCACATCAGCCGGCCGCAAAACGTGGGGCCCGAGAGGCAACATAATGTCAACCAAAAGATTTGAAGGCTTTGGGTAGCAGCGTTGGGGCAACTACGGCTACAATGGGGAAACCTGCATCGAGGTCAACAGAAGTGTTGCGTTGAAGCAAGCACCCCAAAGTGACGTCAGCTTTTTCCCGTCTCATGACGATAACCCGCAGTGGAAGCGAGCGACATTCGGTGCTGACGGCCTGCGTCCGGTGCGAAGTCGACCGACTTAAAAGCGGGGGCGGCACACTATCTCGACTCGGAAAGCAGAAACGCGTCTGGTGTGAAAGTGGGTCCCACACGAAGGATTCGCGCCGAGCAGAATTCAAGAGCGCCTTTGCAGAAAGTAAAAGCGGAGAAACGAGGGAACCGAGGG
Source organism: Klebsormidium nitens (assembly GCA_000708835.1). Classification (NCBI taxonomy): domain Eukaryota; kingdom Viridiplantae; phylum Streptophyta; class Klebsormidiophyceae; order Klebsormidiales; family Klebsormidiaceae; genus Klebsormidium; species Klebsormidium nitens. The sequence continues at coordinate 88,852 of DF237306.1, forward strand.
CGCTTACTTGCGCGGCGCCGGCTTCGTTTCTTTCTCCCCCCGGCCCCGCCTCTTTGTTTCCGCCGGCTTTGCAATGGGGGGCTTTTCGGACGTCCGGATCTCGGAGTACGCGCGGACCACCTCGCTGATGCTGGAGCTGGTGCGGCCGAGCCCCAGAGCATTGTCCGAAACATCTGCGGACAGAAGTTCAGGGTTTAAGAAACATAGAAAGGCAAAGTTCTATCCATTGTTTAGCTTTTCGGACGTCCAGATTTCGGAATACGCGCGGGCCACTTCGCTGATGCTGGAGCTGGTGCGGCCGAGCCCCAGAGCGTTGTCCGAAACATCTGCGGACAAAAGCTCAGGATTTAGAGGGCATAGAGAGGCAAAATGCTATCGAAACATTTGAGGACGTCCGAATACTGGAGTACGCGGCACTTCACTAATGCTGGAGCTGGTGCGTCTGAGTCTTAGCCCGTTATCTGGAAAATCTATGAAAAAGACTCAGTGGAATCACATGTAAGGTTTCAAACAGAGTATCACAGAATCCCAGGGTCTGACAGGAACAAACTGTGGGATTGAGAGTGACCGACCGTCCAGAACGTGCTAAGAGTGCACGGGAACGACCTGGGTATGCTGACGTAGGTGCTTACGAGCTCAGTGTCGAAATGGACGACGGCCAAGCTGGATAGTGAACGTGAAGTTTCGACGGCTGCAAATTGTACGGTCATTGGAAACCGGGTCCGTGTCTCTACGCTGACGGGTCAACGACCAATCGTTCAAAATCGTTGTACACACTAATTCAATCGGGGAGAGGACGCTTGCATGACGACGAGCATATTTGATTGCAGCTTTTGAGGGGGGACTCCCGATTCTTTTGAAGTGCCTTGAAAGAAGTCCACGTCCCTGCAAGGAGAAGTGGTGGCAAGTGGAGAGCGCTCATGGATAAGCGAATCTCAAAAATGGAGAATCTCAAGAGGAAACATCGCCAGACGTTCTTCGTTGTCGTTGTTGGAATATCTGACAATTCCTACACCAATGCAAGAGCAGATGAGCGGGTTGAAAACCCCTTTTTAAAACAAAGTCTCAGCCCGAAGGGGCAAAAGGAACAAACGGCGGTCTAATATCTTGTTCTGGCTGCAGTCGGAGCTTACAGCAAAAGTCGTAAGTCCCACCGCCACTGCCGAGGGACAAAAACTCTCCATGCTTGACGTCACGGGGTTTCTAGCTTCGAACACCATCCTTCATCTTCATCTTCTGACAATCGACGATCGACGCAAACGCTGTTCGCGGGGCACTCACTGCTCGACGAGCGCTTGACAGGTGGCAGCATCTCAGTGGACGGCCCCCGCTTCCGCGAGAGGCTGCCCGGGTCGCTGCTTGCCGCCCGGAGGGGCTCGATCTTTTGCGCTGACGTCAAACCCTTGAGGGGCTGCGGCCGGCCCCGGTGGCGGGGCTGAGTGAGGGGGACGGTCATGAGGGGAGGGACTGACGGATTTTGCGCACCTGCAAAAGTCGCGAAAAATCAGAGCGGGATGAGTGAGGAAAACGGTCATGAGGGGAGGGACTGAGGGATTTTTCGCGCCTGCAAAAGTCGCAAAAGATCAGAGCGGGATAAGTGAGGGGGACGGACCGCGGGGTCCGTCCGCCTGAGAAAGAGTCAGAGGGTATGGATTGAGAAACATCTCTTTCTCGGTTCTCCTTCGCGAAAGTGAGTGAGGGGAACGGTAGAGGGGAGGGACGGATATCGCGCGTTACATCGCGATTTTAGAAGTAACAGTCGTCGTTTACGTCCGGGACGGTAGCATGTCAATTCAGGAGGGCAAAGCTGAGTGCGAACAAGGTGAGATGTCAATCCTCGAGAAGAGTTCCAAAGATCAGTTTCAACCCTCACCCGCGTTGCCTGAAGCGCCCTCTGATTGCGTAATGGAGCTTGGGAAAGGCGAGTCCGGCAACTGCGCGTCTAGCAGTTCTCGCAACCGTGGGGATAGGTACGACAGGGGGCTCTGGTGAGGGGACTGCCGGCTGCCGCGGATCGGTACCGTGGTTTGTTGGTTGGTTCGGTTGACCAGCCTGGCGGAACGAAAGCGTTGCAATAACTTAGCTGAGGTGCAAAAAGATGCATTGCTTCCTGGTGCCAAAGAAAGACATCTGCGGCAGCTTCAAATAACGTACTCCAGAGCAAGACAAGTGCATCAGGCCAGTTTCAGAGAAGGAATCTGAAATAATGAGTACACCAGTTAAAACACCATTTTGCACCCTAGCTCCGCACTGACCTGCTTTTCGAGTTCAGATTCAGTCTCAGTTCAGTATAGAGGATCCTGCAGAGCAATCCGCACCATCGATTGTACCAGGTGTTGACTCGAATTTCAGACCCATCATCCTTTCTTTTCACCAAATATATAACTCTAGAATCTACTACCCTGTTCGTCCACCAGTCATCAGGTTTCGAAAGCTGCTGCCCATCTCAAACCCACCTCTTAAGCTCTTCAGCCATGTCCGGCGGCCGCTCCTTCTCCGGTTGCCCGTTATTTACATCGCCCGGCCCCTTACTCACACCCGCTTGTTCCGTTTTCACACCGTTTTCTTGCGCGGGTCTCGAGGCGGCCGCGTTTTCGGCCGCTGCCTTTGCCCAAACCACCGCAGGATCCACCTTCCCCTCGTCAATTGCTTTCATAACGTTATCTGCGGAGTACCCTTTTTGTTCAACCAGCTTACGCAGCTCAAATGACCGGCTCCGGGTGTAACGGATTGCCGGAGAGGGCGCCTTTGGTTGCGGCCGAGCTGCGTTTGCTACAGGTCCCCCGTTTTGAGCCCCCTCTTCTCTGCAGGTTAGGAAAATAACCGGGTTAGGAATCATGCAGTTTCGTTGTAGGCCTTTGAAGTGTCAGATTGATGTTGGGTGGATCACACTGCCTGGCTTGCAGTCGCTTTTGACATTCAGGACCAGAGACCTGGTGGTGGTCTAGAACTGACGATCTCAATGCACAGGTGTTCAACAGAGTGCCTTAAGATAACTCCTAAAGCAACCGCTGTTTATGGATTGGGCGATATTGAGCAACCGACTTGTTGGAACAGGTTTGCTCCAATGCGTGAAGCCGGCAAGAACCGACTTTCGCAGATTGAGCATGCCCCACAACAATGTAACGAAACCTGAAAGGAAGCCAGCACTCGCATGCGCAAAGGTTCTATCTCCATTCCACTCACACTTCTCTTTCCAAACAAGCAACAAGTCGCAGCCTTCCTTGCTTGAAGAGCAACAAAAGACCTGAACGAGGTTTGCTCTCACTTCTTCGGCGTGGGGGTGTTTCCCAGCTTATCCCAGTCAAAGAGGCTCGAAAGGAACGTATCCGTTGCGGCAGGATTCCCGTTGTCAACGTTACCATTGTCAACGTCCCCCATGCTGACATCAGCGGAGGCCGGGGGCTGCGTTTGCTCGACGCTCCCGTTGATGCCCTCCTCGGTGTCGATCCTGGCAGCAAAAACAGTGTACGTTTGAGTACCCAAATGAGCAAGACTAAGAGGGAGAAGATGGAGTCCGACTGATCGCAGCATGTAGTCAGTTTGAGGATACTTTCGCATGGTTTGGGGAGGAAGTGAGTGGCTCTTCAGAACACCCATGATACATGCGAAAGACGGCTGGTTTGCAAGTCGTGCGCAGGGCAGAGACATTCGCAAAACAGAGAGCAAAGGGCTATATCTGAGAAGACGTTATTCCGCAAAACCGTGTTGTATGCCTCGAGAAAGGCTCACTAAACGTGCAAGCCAGAGAGAATTTTATTCTGAACATGGTTTCATCACATCGTCAAGTTGGAACAAGCACGGCTGACAATCAGGTTAAGCAACACCACCTCAGGTTGATTGCTACAAAACATTCACAAAGCTTTCAGGAACCTCAGGCGACAACAAACAGAATCTAGGGCTTACATGGTTGCGTCCGTGTCAGGCCGTTGGGGGGGGAAGCTTGCATGGGCATCAAACAAGCTTGGCAACTGCAAGAAAGCATACTTGCGATTAAAGGTAACAGAAGACGAAGGGATCTGACGAAGGGATCTGTCAAGGGATATCTCAGACTCGCGTACAAGGGTTTATCAGGCAGGGAGATATTCTTGGCATTGCATGAGGATGCTGGAGGTGCTTTCTGCGGAATCATTCTCTTACAAAATCATGTGCGCAGGGGCTTCAAATATACTGTTAAACGAGCTGCTGAGGTGGAGACTTGAAACCAACGACCACATTGCAGCCCCTTTCAGAAGTTGGACATGAACTAATAGCTATTGAACCATTCAGGGCATGTTGACAAGGAGAACTCAGAAGCCTTGCAGTGTAGTATATTTTGTCTGGGTCAGAATTTACAACCCATGCCTGCATTTCTGAGCAAAACGCTTCTTTCTTCACATAGGGCAGACCTTTGAGAACCAAGTGCTCATGCTCTGGATAGAGCTCTCATGCCAGCATTGAATGCTACAAGCAATCAGCAAACCCGAAATTTTAGGGTTTCCTATGACCCCGTTCTTAAAAACTCAACCGCATCTTTATTTCAAGTCGTCTAGTGGCATCTCTGCATACACTGTACGTTTGCAAGCATGTCACATCAACCTCTCCTGTCCGTGTTTGGACCTTCTTTTGACAGTTCAGCTTCAAGCTTTGAAAATGAACCCAGTCTGTCAAACTCACCTCCTCCCCCAACCCCCCCGGGAGGGACCACTCGCCCTTTGCAATCATGTCGCCCCACTTTGGAGAGGGCCCGATGTCACTTAGAAACTCTGAAACACCCTCCCGGTTGTCCAGAGCCCCGGGAGAGGGCAGCGTAGCCTCCCCGAACGACGTCAACAACTCCGTGTCGCTTTGAACATTTCTGACCTCCTCAAGTTTCAGAGCATGGTTGTTGCGGAGAGCAGGACCGGTGTGCAAGGCTTCTAAACTAGAGGCGGTTTTTTTGCCGCTGAGGCTGCGGGTGAAGGGGCGATTCTCCAGGAAGCTGGCCACCATGCTTCCGGAAATGACCATCCCCGACGACATACTGAGCCGCCAAATTCGCTTGCCCCCTCTAGTTGTTTTTGCAGCTCAGCAAGCTATTTCCTTCACTTACCTCCAAACGGCTGCAACAATAAGGCTGCCAATGCAAGAGCACAGAGACTGGGCAGCTGAAAAGCGTCTTCATCCAAGCACGTCAAAAAGCTGCAGCCCTTTCAACAGCCTTGAAACAGAGTTTGCACCACGCAAACTGCGACACTGCCTACTGAACTTCTTTTCACACACGAACCCCTGACGACCAGAAGAATGGCGTCTCTAACCACGTTCGAAGCTCTTGACATTGTGTTCCAACTTCAAGGTTTCCAATTCGCGTCCGTCAAGCAGCCCACTCACCTGCTACAGTCTCGGTGTAATACCTGCCTGTGCACAGGTACCTACTAGGTACGGTAGGTACGCCGTACGGTACCTAGTACGAAACTTGTACCTTGAGATATGTCATGACGTGTATCCACTGGGGGCCCGCCACCAGCCATTATCGCCCCCAATGGCCGATATCGTCCCCCAATAGGAGGGGCTTGGGGGCCCAACGGGCCCCCAATGCACGAGTTGAGGGGGCCCGACGGGCCTCCAAAGAGCATCGTTAAGGGGCCCTGTTGCCTCCATACTTCAGTGTGAGGGGGCCCAATATTACTATGTATTCTACTCATATGTGACTTGCGATGAATATTGCGTGTACAAATGTGTAATTGATTATCCTCGATTCGTCTACTAGGGGGGTTCTGTCGGAAGACTGATGTATTGAACTAGAAATGCCACCGGATCACCGA